>LPNX010083411.1:71829-227567 GCA_001517045.1 Pseudotsuga menziesii
CAACTTGATCTTTGTTATGCAGTCAGTTTTGCCTCTAGATTCATGGATCATCCCCATGAGATCCATTGGAAAGCAGCAAAGAGGATCCTTAGCTTTGTTCAGGGAACAAGGACACATGGGATTCTATAGAAGGCCAATTCTGACCTTGAGTTAATTGGTTTTACTGACAGTGATTGGGCAGGTGATAGCACTGACAGGAAGTCCACTTTAGGTTATGTGTTCATGCTTGCAGAAGGGCCAATCAGCTGGTCAAGCAAGAAACAGAGTGCCATTGCACTCTCATCTACAGAAGCTGAGTATAGAGGAGTTGTCAATGCAGCAACTCAGTGTTTATGGTTGCAAGGTTTACTTGGAGAGTGTGGTTTCGAACTTGAGTACTCAACTACCATCTACTGTGATAACCAGAGTACCATTCGAATCTGCAAAGATCCAGTTCAGAAGCAGAGAACCAGACACATTGAGATTCACATGCACTACATCAGAGAGCTTGTGCATGATGGAACCATTCATCTACTCTTCTGTTCATCTTCATAACAAGTAGCTGACATCTTCACAAAATCATTTTCTGAGAAGACCTTCAGCAATCTCAAATCACTGCTGGGGATTGCTGATCATGCTGTCAAAGCATGAATGGAGACAAGATTCTACAATTTTGTTTTACAGTCCATGTTTAAGGGAGGATTTTCCCAAGTTGGTTTTGCCTCTTTCCTCGGTTCATATGGACTTACAGTATGTAAAAGGGTGACTAAGCCTTGTTGCTAGGCCCTATATTTTGATTTATTACTCATAAAGTCAGGCTTAAGGGGGGGTGTTAGAATATTCAACCCATAGTATTTACCCACTTAGACATTATTTCATTTATTTTGTCTTATTTGCCTAGTCCATGAGTCCCATAATGTGCAAGTTGTCAATTGCCTATCCATAGAGGTCAAAATTGCCATTATTGACTCATGGAGCGCTTGGGAAAGTCCTGGGAATCAAATATGCTTTATTCCTGGCCTCCTAGGTGCCCTTCTGCTTTTTCTGCTTTATTGACTGCTTTTCCAATTTTAAAGCACATAAGGAAAGCTAGACTAGGTGAGGTGAACTTGTTTTATTCCCCTTTCATCCTCCACTCTTTCCTCCATGCAAAAGCATGTATGAGCTGCCATTTGACCACTATTTAGCTTGCCCATGTGCCCTTGCTAATTCGTGGGGTCCTTGATAGATTTGGGATCAGCTTTTTACACCTATGGGGGATTTGCCTATTTTGGGTAAGCCTGCTTTATGCTAGATTTGGATGCTTCCTTATGCATTCGATTTGCTCATGTATTCTATATATTCAGTAGCCTATGTTATTACAAGGTTGGCTATTGTAGACTCAGTTAATATAATTTTGTGTTACAGCTCCATATTCAGTCTCCATTGTTGATAATTTGCATGATCAATTGTTAATTGCTGTGAGTGAAATTAATCTACTGCAGGCCTAAATTTCTACACTCAATTGCAGAAGAAGCTTCAGAACGAGCTGGAACATTTAGTTGGAATGGAGCGTATGGTACAAGAATCTGATCTGCCTTCTCTCATTTATTTACAAGCTGTGGTGAAAGAAACGCTTAGACTCCACCCGCCCGGGCTGCTTTCCATTACCCATTCGTCTATGGAGGATTGCACTGTATTGGGCTACGAAATTCCCTGGGGAACTCACCTTGTGTTGAACTTATGGGCAATTGGAGGATTTATTTTTTATCGAGATAGTATTGATAAATACAACATCAATTAACCAAATCTTTTCTTTTCTTTGAAAGTATCACGTTATGCGCATCACTTATTTGTTATAGTTTTATATTTTATCGATATGGTATTGATAAATACAATATCAATTAACCAAAATCGTATTCTTCTTCTTCTTGCGTTGGTGGCGGCATTGGCTTTCTTCTTTCGGGGAAGAAAATTGAGGTTTCCTCCGGGACCGTTTTCGTTTCTGATTATTGGAAACCTTCATATGCTGGCCGGAGAGCTTCCTCACAGAGTGTTGGCAGAGCTCTCTCTTAAATACAGGCCTCTCATGTCTTTACGGCTCGGCTCAGCTCTCACATTAGTCATCTCCTCTCCAGAAATGGCCAAGGATTTTCTCAAGACTCATGATATAGTTTTCACCGGCAGACCTCAAACAACAGCCACTAAGTACTTGTGGTATAACTCTTCTTACATTGGATTCTCTTCATATGGTCATTACTAGAAGCTAATGCGTAAATTCTGTGTTTCACAGTTGCTCAGCTCCAGACGCATAGATTCCTTCTGCCTCATTAGAAATCAAGAAGTCTCTGCGATGATTCACGCTATTAATTCAGATCGCGCAGACTATCTTCCTGTAAATCTTACCCAAATCATGTCAGCCTTTAGGATGTAGTTTGCAGGATGACCTTCGGTAAAAATTATTCTGACCGAGACTTAATTGCTGGAACGAAGATCAATTCAATGATCAAAGAAAAGTTTATATTGGCAGGTTCTTTTAACATCGGAGATTACATCCCATACTTGGCCTGGATGGATCTTCAAGGTCTGAACCGTCGATTGAAGAACATACATAGGATACTGTTAATAAACAAAACAGAGCACAAGAATAGAGCACACAGCAAACAAGGAAAAGATTACATGGGCATATTACTGCCTTCTCATTAGTAGAGGTTGAATAAATAGGAATGGAAAGAGCAACAATACCATGGGCGGTTAGGTAAATACCGCTAGGTAAATACCGTGAGATTAATTACTTTAATACACCCCCTTAATCTCAACTAGTAGTACATGTTCAGCATTGTCTATGCCTAAGTGCTCTCTCTAATATACAAATGTAGATGTTCCCAATGGTTTGGTGAACATGTCAGCTAACTGCTCTTTAGAGCCACAAAACAGTAAAGAGATTTGTTTTTCATTGACTAACTCACAAATGAAGTGATAGCGAGTGTCAATGTGTTTGCTTTTTCTATGAAATACATTATGTTTAGACAACTGTATTGCAGAGTTGTTTTCACAAAAAATAGATGTGGGATCTTTTGGAGTGTGTCCCATATCTTTCAATAGTCTTCTTAGCCAAGCTACATGGCAGGATGCTGTGGTGGCTACTACATATTCTGCTTCTGTGGAAGACATGCTCACAATGGGCTGTTTCTAAGATGCCCAAGAGATCAGATTTGTACCCAAATGGAAAGCATAACCAGATGTGCTTTTCCTATCATCAAGACTACCTGCAAAATCATTGTCAGTGTACCCTGTAAGAGTACTGTCTGGTGTATGAGTGTACCAAAGGCCATATCCAAGTGTGCCTGCAACATATCTCAGTATTCTTTTTCCAACATTCCAGTGGGAGTTTTTGGGAGACTCCATAAATCTAGAAATAAGACAGACAGCATACATCAAATCAGGTCTAGTTGCAGTCAAATACATTAAACTGCCTACCAATTGTTTATAAAGTGTATTGTTTACTGCTGGTTCATCACTATTCTGGGTTAACTTGGTGCCAAGAGCTATGGGGGTTTCTGCTGGTTTACATTTATCCATTCTGAATCTCTGCAAAATATCAATAGCATACTTATGCTGGCAGATAAAAATACCTTTATCAGTTTGAGTAACTTCTAGGCCAAGGAAGTACTTCATCAGTCCTAGATCAGTCATTTCAAATTCTTTTTTCATGACTGTCCTGAAGTCTTCAAGCATCAAATTACCAGTGTAAATCATGTCATCAACATAAAGACATACCATTAGTATTTTACCTTGCTCTATTTTGACATAGAGAGTGGGTTCATTGCTGCTTCTGTTGAAACCATTGTTGATGAGGTAGGAATCAATCCTACTGTACCAAGCTCGTGGAGCTTGTTTTAGACCATACAAGGCCTTTTTGAGTTTATACACTTTGTCTTCATGACCTTTAATAGTATAACCAGGTGGCTGGTCAACATAAACTTCTTCTTCAAGAATGCCATTTAGAAAGGAAGATTTCACATCCATTTGATACACAGGCCATTGATTTTGTGCTGAAATGGCAAGTACAGCTTTGATGGTATCCATCCTTGCTACAGGAGCAAAGGTTTCATCATAATCTATACCATATTTCTGTGCATATCCTTTGGCAACCAACCTTGCCTTACGCTTTTCAAGTTCTCCTTTTTCATTCAATTTGGTCTTATAGACCCATTTGACTCCAATACTGGTTTTGTCTGCAAGGATATCAACAAGATCCCAAGTCTGATTTTTCTCTATTGCATCAATCTCTTCGTTCATGGCTGTTACCCATTGTGCATCCTTTACTGCTTCATTAAAAGATGTGGGCTGACAGGAGAAGAGAGCAAAGTGAAGTTGCTCGTCAAGAATTGGAGTTTGGTCATATAACTCTGTCAAACTTTTGGTTTTCCGGTTCTGTGGTGGTCCATCTGCTTCATCTTCTTGCTGCTGTGCTTCCAATCTTGGAATTCTGATAGGTAGATCTGGCTGATTTGAATGATCTTCATGATGTATGTCTGAAGGATCACTCCAGCATTTGTCTTCAATGAACTTTACATCTCTGCTCACCACAAGCTGCTTGGTGACAGGATTATATAGCTTGTATGCTTTGTGCTGTTCACTATAACCAGTGAAAATGCAGTGCTCACTCTTCTTGTCTAACTTTCTTCTGAGTTCATCAGGTATATGCGCAAAGGAAATAGAACCAAATATTCTAAGATGTGAGACACTAGTCTTAGTGCCACTCCATGCTTCTTAAGGAATCTTGTCTTGGACAGTTACTGTAGGTGATCTGTTGAGCAAGTAGACTGAGCATCCAACAGCTTCAGCCCAATACTCATTTAATAGATTCTTGTGTGATAGCATGCTACGGGCCATGTTCATGATGGTCCGGTTCTTCCGTTCAGAAAATCCATTCTGCTGTAGAGTGTATCTGGTGGTGAACTGTCTCTGGATGCCATGCTGCTTACAAAAATCTGAAAATTCATGTGAATCATATTCACCTCCACCATCTGACCTGAGCATTTTAATGGATTTTCTAGATTGCTTCTCAGCGAGAGCCTTGAACTCTTTAAACTTGGAGAAGGTATTTGATTTGTGCCTGAGAAAATAAATCCATATTTTTCTGCTAAAGTCATCAATAAAGGTCAGAAAATAAAAACTGCCTCCTATGGATTGGGTTTGCATGGGTCCACAGAGGTCTGTATGAACTAACTCAAGTTGCTCTTTGGCTCAAGATGTGGAAGTGGGAAAATTGTCCCTATGATGTTTACCAGTTATACAATCCTCACAGGTGTTGGATTGTTTATGAATGACCGGTAATCCTTTGACCATTGACTGTTTGTGTAGGAGATGGAGACTTTTGAAAGGAATATGACCGAATCTACAGTGCCATAACCAGGATTGGTCTTGACTAGAGACTGCATGAACTACAGGATGTGGAAGGTTAGCACTCCTAATTCTAAGAGGAAAGATTCTATTTTTGGTCATTTCAACTTTGGCTATGAGTCTCTTACTGGGAGGTTTATCATAGATAGCACAGTAAGTATCATGAAACCTAACACCATACTTATTCTGAAGTAATTGACCTATACTGATAAGATTTACAGTCAAATGAGGTACATAAAACACCTCATGAATGGACATTTTCTCATTTTGATTACTAAGTACAGGAACAATACCTTTGCCTTTTGCTGGAAACAGAGAGTCATCTCCTAGCTTGATATTCGTGATAACAGTGGAATCTAAGCTAGAGAATAATGACTTGTTACCTGTCATGTGATTGCTGCAACCACTATCTAGTAGCCATAGATCTGAGCTGCAGTGGTCTTCAGTGGCTTGATAAGACAGAAACATCACCTCGGATGAGCCCTCTTCTTCTTTGGAGACATTGGCTTTGCTATTGTTCTGGTTATGGTTCTGGTCTGCTTGCTTCTTTCTGCATTCACGTTCATAGTGCCCATACTTCTTGCAGTAGTTACATTGAACATTGGACTTATTTTTCCATCTCTTGTTTCTTCCCCTTTGACCTTGAGAGTGGTGAGAGTGTTCTGAATTCTCTGAGTGTTCATTATTGTGACTGGTTCTATCTTCTGATCTAGACCATTGGCCTCTTCGTCCTCTACCTCGTCCTCCTCTGCCTCGACCTCTATTGAGGGAATCCTGGGTGCTGAAAGAATTGCTTAATGTTTCTTCTTCTTGAGTGAATCGTGCTTCATGAGATAGAATTGATCCAGTTAACTCTTCTAAGGTGAATTTAGACAGGTCTTTGGCTTCTTCTATGGCAGTCACAACCATAGCAAATTTCTTGGTGAGACACCGAAGAATATTTTGAACAACTACTTTTTGTTCTAGGGGTTCACCATAGGTTTGGAACTGGGTTACTAGACCTGAGACTCTAATCATGAACAGATCTACAGATTCTGATTCCTTCATTTTTAAACTTTCAAACTGAAGGCGTAGGGTTTGCAGTCTTACCGTTTTAACGTGATCAGTTCCCTTGTAAGCTGAAGCAAGGAGGTTCCAAGCCTGATGTGCGCTGGTAGCACCTGAGATCCTTGGGAAAATAGACTCTTCAATGTAGCTTTGGAGTAGCCATGTGGCTGTGAGATCTCGATCTCGGCGAGCTTCGATAGCATTTTTCTGTGCATTGTTCATTGCGGCGGCGGCAACCGCTTTAGGTTCTGTGAACTCAGTTTCCACCATATCCCAACATTTGTTGAGCTGCAGGAATGTCTTCATATTGATAGACCAAAATTCATAGTTTGCTCTGGTCAAAACAAGTCCGGAGATTGGCTTCAAAGAGCTGGTATTAGCCATCTGATATGACTAAAAAAAAAAATTGCCCTTGTGATACTTGTGATATCTCAGATCACTGACAGAGATTAGCCAATCAAGAAATTACCAAATGACGAAGCACCAAGTGGATAAGATCTAAAAAAAAAAATTAGATCTGGTGCGTTGAAATCATAAATCCAACGGCTTGAACTTCAAAAATTAACACTCAACAGACAAATGCAATATTATAATGCTCAGTAGTTTCACAATCAACTTTGACTAAATATTTGCACCTAGATTATGAGGAAGATGGAACATTGAAGTGAGTTCCCTGTCTAAATGTGCCTAGTAGAGATTGAATGACACATAATCCACATGAACAAATTCTAGATAAGCCCTCTAGAGGTTCAGAGAATCCAATTGCAGAGATGGGTGAGAGCTATAACGGCAATCCTTGTGCAGTTACAGAGTACCCAAATGGAGAAATTGCATACAACGCCGACTTAGTTGGGTTTAGAGAATTGGAAATACCTCTGTGATCGCTCAGCAATCGGCAGAAAAAATGAGGTAGTCAAGCTCAGGCGATCCCCATATTCAGATCTGAAGTCTATGACGATTCTTTCTCCTTGTTGCGGTTTCTCCCATTTGCCGTTTGATTTTCAAAGGATCCCAATGCGCAGCTGATCTCACAGAGAAATGAGATCGTATTTGACCTTTGATGAATGGAGGAGATGGATTGTAGATTCCGCAGTTGTGACTTCTGCAAACAGCGATCCCTCAATTGGATTGCAGATCTGGATAGCTTGAGTGGTCGCGCAGGGGACAATCGCGTTCACCCTCTCTAACTCACCGATCTCCTTCTGATCAGATCTGAATCTGTGAAGTGCTTTTGGAATCCCGTGGAAGAAATAAGGATCCCTGTTTTTCGATCTCAGGAATCGATCTACTGAAGAATCCTCCTCGGAATCGACCAATTGCAGATCTGGTGACCGCTCACATCAATGGAAGAGCTCACATCTTGATTTGTGAGAGAGGGCTTTTCACTCTGTGAAAAGGCTTACCGAACGATGGAAGGATCAGGCCTTAGGCTTTGATACCATGTTAATAAACAGAACAGAGCACACAGCAAACAGGGAAAAGAATACACGGGCAGATTACTGCCTTCTCATTATTAGAGGGTGAATAAATAGAAGTGGAAAGAGCAACAATACCGTGGGCGGTTAGGTAAATACCGCTGGGTAAATACCGTGAGATTAATTACTTTAATAGATACAAGATGACTTGCTCGACAAAATAGTAGAGGAACACGTTTCGCCGCAGAAAAACCCCAACGTCATGCCCCATCTTGTGGATGTTTTGCTCTCTGCGTCTGCCAATGAACATATGGATCAGTTCCAAATTACGCGAGACAATATAAAATCTGTCCTCTATGTATAGATTAATCTCTATCTTATACTTAAATTTCATGTCAGTGGCTTAAATCAAATATGTTATGGTGATAATCTATGCGATGATTCACGCTATAAAACAAATATGATACGGTGATAATCTTGACATTCTTTTGGATTTGTTTTGTTGGCAGGATATGTTATCCACTGGTTCGGACACGTCGGCTACAAGCATAGAGTGGGCAATGTCCCAAGTGCTGATAAACCCTCAAGTGCAGAAGAAGCTTCAGAACGAGCTGGAACATGTAGTTGGATTGGAGCGTATGGTACAAGAATCTGATCTGCCTTCTCTCATTTATTTACAAGCCGTGGTGAAAGAAATGCTGAGACTCCACCCGCCCGGGCCGCTTTCCATTACCCATTCATCTATGGAGGATTGCAGTGTGTTGGGCTATGAAATTCCCCGGGGAACTCGGCTGGTGTTGAACTTATGGGCAATTGGAAGGGACCCGAAGTTGTGGGAAGATGCTGAAAGTTTCAAGCCGGAGAGATTCATGGAGTGCAAAACTTAGAGTGGATTCCGTTCAGAGGAGGCAGGAGAGTATGCCCCGGACAGCAATTGGGAATGCTTATTGTAGAGTTCGCTGTGGCGCAGCTCTTGCACTGCTTCAACTGGCAGCTCCCAGATGAGTGCATGAATGAATCGAAATTGGACATGTCTGAAGAAAATCAGGGACTTACAGTAACAAGGGCACATCCACTCATTGCTGTTCCAACTCCTCGTCTTCCCGTACTGTAATTCTTGAAGAATATTTGCATAGTAGCCTGATGTGGACTCTTATACCAATAGATTTGGTGAACCAGTGGAAATAAAAAGAGTCTATAGCTGTAGGGCTGTAGGGTTTAAGCATAGTTGTAATGAGAAATTGGTAATAATTACGTTATTAAATACCTAGAAATCTTATGGACTTTTGACTGTTTACTTTTACAACATTGTTCATTTTTTTAGAACATATGAATATCGAGGAGATTTTAGTTAGTTTATTTAAATTTTAATCTGAATAAATTTAAGTATAATAAGATATGATTATTATGAAATGAATCTAGCATATATATTTTTAACAGTAAAGGAAGTTCAAAATCTATATTTGAATGATTATTAGTTGTTAACAGGTCATGTTTGTCATGTTTGTTAAAGAAAAAACTTCATCTATTGATAGTAACAAGTGGAATACGGTTTACTAGTAGAGTTGTAGTGGTGAACCGGAATAGGCTACCAATCATTTTTGAAGTTACCTAAACTTAATCAAAATGTATTTAAGCATAACAAGTTACCACCATAAAATAAATTTGTGGTATACACTTGTTATATTTAAGTTAATCTTATTAATCTATTCAATAAAATCCAAAATGACATCTTAATATTTATTAATTTTAAAATAAAATAATTTACTAAATATAATTTTATTATATAATTAAAAAATAAAAATAAATCTAATCTTATTTTATAAATAAAAAATATAATATAATATAAAATGATATATATTTATTTAAAATAATAAATATAATGTATTAAATTTAGTAGACATAAATATAATTGTGAGAGAAATATAATATTTATCAAAACAATTAATAATAAAATATTATATGATGAGGGGAACATGTTATGTCTAGATTATTGTATATAGAGTAATATAAAAATATTTAAAGAAAAAATAAAAAAACCCAAATTATATTTATAAAATGAAAGATAATAAAATATTATGTTGAGGGGAATATGTTATGTTTAGATTACTATTTATAGAGTATTATAAAAATATTTAAGGAAAAATTAAAAAGTAACATTATATTTATATAATGAAAAAATTAACTTATTTTAATGATAAAAAAAATTATAATTTTTTACACTTATTTATTTTAATTCTTTTTATTTAATACAGTATTTCTTTCCCACACAAACTAATGTAAACAAACAATTCACTAGTTTATTATTATATTTATAAAGGACACTAGTTTGTTAATATATAACAAATAATTCACTAGTTTATTATTGTATTTATAAAGGACACTAGTTTGCTATTATATAACAAATAATTCACTAGTTTATAAACTAGTTTATTATTATCTTTATAAAGGACACTAGTTTATTATATTTGTAGAGGACACATTTGCTTGATTCATTCCCATTTTTTTTTTAGATTGGTCCTGAATTTTTTTTTTGTTAGATATGGATAACCAAAGAAATATTATTGTTTTCAAGGGGCCTTCTAGCTTCTATCTCAACCACTCACACTTAATTGTTTTCTCCTTAAAAGTGTCTATCGGTCTTGTTTTCAAGGGGCCTTCTAACTTCTATCTCAACCACTCACACTTAATTGTTTTCTCCTTAAAAGTGTCTATCGGTCTTGTTTTCAAGGGGCCTTCTAACTTCTATCTCAACCACTCACACTTAATTGTTTTCTCCTTAAAAGTGTCTATCGGTCTTAACTTCGTATGCAAACTAGCTGTTAGAATTCATATATTGGATTTACTAGAAATTAGAAATTAATGTTTAAGTAGTGATACATATTTTCTCCATTCAGTTTTTCAATCATCTTATACATTTAATTTTTTATTTTTATTTTCCGTATCTAGGCCCACCAACCAAGTATTTCTTGGGAGGTAATATTTGAGAACCTTTCCCAACCTTGAGCTTGTGATTTCTAATTCAAACCTAAGGAATGTATATGATTACCATTGCATCCTATTTAAGATCCTCTTTTAATATCATTTTTCCTCATTTATCAATTTTCTATGCTACCAAGTTTCCTATGATAGAAAACGAGTTGGCCAGACTTTTCCAAACAATAGAAGCACCCTTAAAAAAATTCTTTATTTTATGATCTAGCTTCAACTTAGTCATCTCTAAATTATTTCAACTTGATAAATTTATCCCCTAAATATTCATTAAAGAATAATATATCCATATGGTTTATGCAGCCATGTGTGAGGAAAATATTGAAATGTTATTAAGACCCTCTCTCCATCTACCTTTTTCATATCTAATTTTGATCATTTTTCTTGAGGGATTCCTTCAATTTCCTCATTGCATGTATAGAAGAAGCTAAAACACTTTTTGATAATATTTTCCATAATACTTTTGGGAATATGGGTTATGGAAGCATGGTGAAATGTTATACTTTTAGGGATAGACTTTACTAGTACCAACATACCTTTTCTAAACATTCACTTGTGATACTAACGTGAATTCATGGATTTTATTTTCTTATATAACCACATCAAAGTTTACAAATTTGTAATCTTAGATATTTGACTATGTGTTGCAAAGGGTATGAGCTCATATTTAAAACTTGATATATATTCTCTTTTAATTAAGTTTTCAAATCATTGATAAGCATATGATGTTTATTTATTTTTATTATCATACCAATTTCTTCGTAATATATATTCGCAATTCCTTTGTAAACATTAATTTTCACTAAGGATGCATGTGCCATCAGAAAAAAAGAAATAAGTGATGACAATATAACATGTTTATTTTATCCCCATTAAGAAAAAATACCTTTTTGGATTCATCAACAAATTGGATCAATCATTCATCTTCCAAAAAAAGCAAAAAAGGTGAAAGATGGTTCCCTTGTCTAATACCTCTTGAATAATTAAAAATACCTGAGGGAGAACTATTGATTAAAATAAAAAAAAGAACTTAAGGATACACAGCTTAAGATCCGATTGACTGAATGTAGAATTCTCCCCATTTGAATGAGAATTAACGTGACCTATTACTATCTTACTTTATGAAAAACCTTAGCCAAATCAATCTTTAGAACCATTATAGGTCATTTTTCCTTCTTTATGTAGTGCAAGTCTTCCTAAGTTGTACCTACTTGATAATGAGTCTCTCTATTAGGAAAAATTCCAAAGCGCTCTTCAAAAATAATATTGGACAACAATGCTTTAAGTTTGTTGGTGATTACTTTTGCAATAATTTTGTACATAAGATTTCACAGTGAAATAGGTCAAAAATTATTGAAGGATTTACAATAGGTCCTATTTATAATGAAGGCTATATAAGTTGAGTTTAGAGCACCATAAACTTTCCTTCCTTAAAGAATTTGACAATGTGTTCTTTTAAGAAGATCATAAAATCACAAGTAAAATTCCATTTTTCAGCCATCGAGGTGTAGCCTCTTATTCAATAATGAGTGAAAAAAATTATTCAAGTTTTCTATAGTAACATCTTTCTATAAATATTTGTTAATTATTTAATTGCAATCTATATGAAATAATCGTACAACTTTCTTTAAATCACAAATATTTGTATTCCTAAGCTCCTTGAAGAGGCTTTTATATTGGGCCTTTCATGCATCAACAATTTCCTTGGAATCATTAGTTAGTCAATATCATATATGGTAATAACATTATTTTACCATTCTATTACCTTCAGCCAAGCAAGTGTCTCTTTTCTTAAGCACATATTGCTCTTCTTCCTAATCCAATAATAATTTGTTCCTACTTTCTTTTAATTTTAATGAGAGAAGTTATTCATTGAAGAAGACAAGTAATAAATTAAATACGATTTTAATAATTTCTCTACATCCTTTAGGATTTTATATTGAGCCTTTCATGCATCAACAATTTCCTTGGAATCATTAGTTAGTCAATATCATAGATGGTAATAACATTTTTTTACCATACTATCACCTTCTGTCGAGCAATGTCTTTTTTCTTAAGCATGTATTCCTCTTCTTCCTAATCCAATAATAATTTGTTTCTAGCTTCATTTAGTTTTAATGAGAAAAGTTATTCATGAAAGAAGACAAGTAATGAGATAAATACAATTTTAATTATTTCTCTAAATACTTTAAATATTGGATATTCATATCATGTTATATCTTTGTCGTTGACCCAATAGCCCCTCTCTATTTTTTTCTCTTGAGTCCATGGAATTTATTCTCAAACTTCCTCAAATTATTGGTGACAAATACTATGAAATCATCATTGCAAAAATAAGAGTGATTAAACTCGAGAAGGGTAGACGGTTCTTATGTAATTTTAACTAAAGAAATATGTGATAGTGATGAGAGACACCAACTATCTCAACCATGATTTTTACCTTGTAGTCTCTTTCAAAAAAATCTTTACCACTAGAAATAGATCTTACATTTTAGAGATTCTAACTCTCCCTCTTTTGGAATTTCTACAAGTGAGATCTATCTTTAGTGGCACAATGTCAACCAAATTCAAACCATAGAATAACAAAAGACTATAATCAACTAGTGGATCAGTATTAGGTGAGGAATCTCCCAACAATGACATTTTATCCAACAAGAAAATCATGTTCTTTTACCAAATCCAAAAATCATTTCCTATGTGCACAAGGCCCTTAATGGTTATCCAATTTAAAGGAGTTTCCTATGGTCTTTGAATTACATTCAAATACCATACGTACAAGAATAAAAAGGAGTTGTTTAATCACACCAAAAATATAAATCCTATTAAAAGTCCTCTTGAATTTAAGCATCAACATCAACATATAAAAAACAATGATCTCTCAACATTGTGGATTGGACATAGATTCCTTTGGAACCATCAAACATGGTATACTTTGGAACCATGACACATGGTCTCCTGAAAAATCATGACATTGAGTTTGTAATATTTAAACAATATCTTAATGGATTGTTGCTTAGGGGAAACCTATACTCCTCTCACATTCAATGAAATAATAAGCATTAGCTCACCTTGTTCAAGGGTTTGTTTTCTTTAAGAACCACAATAATGGTTAGTTGTTTCTCTTATGAATTTCCTTTAAGGCCTTGGTTTTGGTTTTGGTTAAGGAGATGCGAGATTTGTTTCCAAATGTGTTATATTTCTCAAGATAAATGGAAATACTCAATGATCCTCATAGCTTCTTGAATTTTTATATTCTGGTTCCTAGTATTTGGGTTGTGCCTTTATTCCAGCTCAACTCCATTATCATTTTTCATCAACCTTTCTCCCTTTTTATTTAGAAGCTCGATTGTGAGATCCTTTGTCATATCTTAAGAATAATTTCAAAGCATCTGAAGGCTTTCCTCATGGTGTCCATGCCTCCTTCTTCTCAGGGAAAAGGAAAAGGAAAATCCTGTGTCGAAAGGGAGAAAATGAGAGCTACATAGGTTATGTGGATGTTCAAATAGTCTATTCCACCATCGACCTAGGGGGGAATGATGCGAACTGAAGAAGCTCTCTTGAAGGAACTGGAAAAAAACACAAGAAAGAAAGAGATGGAGGAAGTAAATTCCTAGATTATGGACCCTAGTACCACCCAAGCAAAACACTTACTATTTGGTAGGACTATGACTCTATTTTAGATCATGAAAAGCCTCATGGACATAATTATCCTAGACCAAATTGCATCCACGACTAAATGCGGGGAACATGATATGCCGCGGTTAGAAACGTACAATGGATTTAATCTTTCCAACCACAAAATTTATTCCATTGCTCAGAGTCCGGGACTCCCATTCTTTCCGCAATATTATAGTTTTGATCCTAACAATGGAATTGCGAAAGAAAAGTGGGAAACTAGCAATCCTAATGAATCTAGGTACATGAATTCCTTTGCCATGATTGATGAACCAGTAGTGCACCTTTTTTTAATTCTAGTAACAATAATTATGGTTATGCCTTTAGTATTTTGGCAATCTATAGTAGGGTAGACATGTGTTTAATTGATATATCATGGACTATACATGTTTTTCTAATACAAGGAGAGGTACTTCTGAAGTTATTTTAAATCATCTCGATATCTACTCTATTTTCTCCAACTAGGGAGGAGCATGTTATGTTTCATTCATTTCATAGTCTAGAAGTCAATTACAATAAGATAGCATGAAAATACAATGACATTTACACCGACTGATAACTTTATGTATGGATGTTTTTTTATCTATAATTAAAGTGAAATATTACTTTAAAAAAAGGATAAATGGAAATACCTCATTCAACTTTCCTTTTATTGTCAAGTGACTTCGGTTTTTGAGGTTGAAATAGGAAACTATAAGATATGAATGTTTTGTCTGAAATAAAAATCCCTAAAGCATTAGTAGGTATCTTATAAAAATGTTGATATTATCTTCCCAATAGTAGTTGCATAAAATGGTTTCGGAGATATGAAAAGGGAGAAAAGAGTTGGTTTTACATATTCTCAGTTATAACCATTTAGAGATTTTAAATAAGAACTATCATAACTACCGACAACTTGGGAGAAAGGGGAACATTCAAAAGTGTCTAAAATACTTAAGGAGGGTTGAAGTGATTAATATAACTTGAAAATGATTAGTGTGCTTCTGATCCAAAGTGTTTGAGAAACAACTATTTTAATAAACGAGCGCTTTGATGGTTTTATATCGATTGGGTTTCCAAGATAAATTACTTGTGTTGATTGTGCATGATGTATTTGAGTAATGTTTTACTGTTATCTGACAATATATGAATGAATATATTTGCTGAAATGTATGAATTGATACATCACTGGTTAAATTAATGATATGAATATGGTTAATGTTGTGAATAATTTTTTGTTGATTGTCGCAATTCTTGACCTTTCATAGTTCCTTGTGTCAGTATTCAGTATGATGAATATCCCATTCACCACTATGAAAAATTTATTCTTGTAGATCCTATAGGCATCTCAAGTGAGACCTCACCTACTTTATAGATGTTTTAGAAATGCATAAAATCTGGTTAGGTCGGTATTTTAGGTCTTTCTTGATATTATGTGGTATGAAGCTGTGTTAGTTTAATATTGTTCCAACAAATGGTTCCATTGTTGGGAAAAATAAATACACCAAATAGATCGTACCATGGAGTTACAAATGAATATAGACCATGTGATTGTGACCATTGGTCCAGTTCATGAGGAAGTTAACCAGGATTTGGTAGTTGTTGAGAAATGAATCTCAAAATATGTTAGTTCTGAGATTGTGGAAGAAGTCACCAAGCTTACAGAATATGTTTAAAGACATATTGAAGAAGTTAAGAAAGTATACCAAGACTTTCAGTCGAAGATAAACACAACAACGTTATCATTTTGAAGTGGCTCGAGATGAGCCACATGTGAGTGTTCAATGCCTATTGGCTCAGAGTAAGTTTTGGTTAAATTTGGTACCATTCTTTGAATCTAGTCAAAGTGTGAATGGCGCAGCAAGATAATAGTTAAAGAAGCAGCCAACTCCAAATTTTTGGGTGAAGTTTGATGAAAAAGTAACCATTTTGATGAAGTCCAACAAAAAGGTTGGTTAGTTAGTTACATCTTTTTTCCACTTACTTGGTAGTGGGCACAATATGTATATTGACCGATAGAGCCTATAAAATTGTAAGGGATCGATATTTTGGGGTTTATCCTAAGTTAGTTAAGTCTATGATAAAAGTTAAGTTGTTGTATATATAAAATCATTTTTATCGAAAAGTTGCATGTATGAAGTTGATCTCCAAGAATTGTACACAGATCTAATGTAATGGGGTTTTGGATAATTTTTGTAGGTTGTGTGCATAGACTAAAAGCATTTGAGAACCAACTCTTTTAATAAACAAGCACTTTTGTGGTTTTCTCCCCATCGAGTTCCTAGGTTAAATTCCTCGTGTCAACTATCTATGATGTATTTGTGTGATATCTTACTTAATTATCTTGTAATGCATGAATGAATATATATGGATAAATGTATGAATTAACATAGCACTGATTAAATTAATGAAATGAATACGGTTAATGTTGTAAATGATTTATGGTCAATTATAGCAATTCCTAACTTGTCATAGTTCCTTGTGTCGGTGTTTGTTATGATGAAAATCCCCTTTTTCGCCACATAAAATTGGCTCCTATAGATCCTATGGGTATATCAGGTGAGACCTAATATGCTCTGTAGGTGTTGCTAATATAAGTAAAATCCTGTTGGGCTAGAATCTTAGGTCTTTGTTGGTATAATGCGGTGTGAACTTGGGATAGTTTGATATTGTGCCAACAAATGGTTCAATTTCCTAGATAAAGAACTAAGACAAAAAAATCATGTCATGAAGTTACAATTGGATGCAGAGCAAGTGACTATGACCATTCGTCTAGTTCATGAGGAACTTAAGCAGGATTTGGTAGCTCTTAAGAAGAGAATCTCATAACATGTTAGTTTTGATATTGTAGAAGAATTCTCCAAGCTTAGAGAATATTTTGAACAACACGTTGAAGAGATAAACAAAGTATACCAAGAATTTTGGTCGAATTTAAACACATTAGCGTTATTAGTCTAAAGAGGCTTGGGGCGAGTCACATGTGAGTGTTGGTGGTTTGTTGTTCGTGGGTAATTTTGGTTAAATTTGGTACCATTTTTTTAATCTTAGTTGAAGTGTGAACATAGTAGCGATAGATTAGCTAAAGAAACGGCCAGCTGTAAAATTTTGGGTGAAGTTTGAGGAAAAAGTAATCATTTTGATGACTTCCAACTAAAATGTTGGTTATTAGTTAGTTTTTTCATCCACTTATTGGGTATTGGGTGCGGTATGTAAATTGGCATATAGAGCCTATAAAATTGTAAGGGATCATAATTTTTGGGGTCATCTTGAGTTAGCTAAGTCTGTAAGAAAAGCTAGGTTGTTGTATATGTCGAAGACTGTGTATCATTTTTCTCAAAAAGTTGCATGTATGAAGTTCATCTACATGTTGTGTGTGTTGATGATGTAATGGAGCTTTGGGGAATGTCTGCAGGCTATGCGCACAAACTAAAAGTGTTCAAGAAGCAACTCTTTTTATAAACAAGTGATTTTGTGGTTTTCTCCTGATTGGGTTTCCATGGTAAATTCCTTATGTCGATTGTGCATGATGTATTTGTGTGACGTTTTATTGTTATCATGCAGTGCATGAATGAATATCTATGGATAGATGTATGAATCAACACAAAACTAGTTAAATTAATGATATGAATATGGTTAATGTTGTGAATAATTTATGGTTGATTTTCCCAATTACTGACCTATCGTAGTTCTTTATGTCAGTGTTTTGTATGATGAATATCCACTTCGCCACTATGGAATCTTGGTTCCTACATCTCCTATAGGTACACCTCATTTGAGTTGCAAGTGTTTTTGACAAGAGTAAAATATTCTCGGTCTGATATCTTAGGTCTTTGTTGGTATGTTGTTGTATGAACCTGGGTTAGTTTGATATTGTGCCAACATGATGCCCAACTATGGTTATTTTTCATTGTAACATTAATGAAGTGTTGTTGGATTGTTGGATGGTGCAATGTAATGCTACCCATTTATGACATGTTAGTTGAAATCAAAACCTAAAAAAAAATTATGATCACTAAACAAAAATATTAGAGGTACTTGTACAACTTTTAGGACACATTGTAAAATGATGAAACATATAAAATCAAATCATCCTCTAGAATATATAACTTTTATTTACGGAAAATTATTATAACGTGTTGCAGCTGCAACATTTTCCCAAAATTCAAAATAGGGACCCTCCTTTAACTCGGTTTGGCCTAGCTTTTTGAGTTTGTTTGATGTTCTGCGGAAAGACTATTTTTATGCCAAATGTTTCACTTTTTGCTTTAAGTTTTACCCTGCCGTCGGAGGCGTTCGGATTTTCAAATTGGAAATCTAATCATCTGCACTCCCGTCGTTGCGGAAAACTAACAATAAACTGGGTCCGATTCAAGATTTGTTGTCTCCGATTTGTCTCAATCGGCAGTTTGCTGGAAACCCGTCAGGACGTATTGTCTCTACATCTTCCGTAGTTGCGGATGGCATATTACAAAGTTACCCAATAATTGCATTAACCTTTTCACCCCCGCCATTTTGTTTCGTTGATCTTTGAGTTTTCGGCGTCTGCCGTTGCGGCTTTGAAGAGCATTGTCTTTCTGGCATGATTTGATTTTATTTTCCATGGAACCGATGTTTCTTGGTTAAAGTTATGTTGGTTTTTTCTCCAAGTTCACTAGTTTTCAGAATTTGATGTCTTTTGTGTTTCCGCCGTTGTGTCTCTTCATCCTTGTATCACTCCGATGTTTTAATCTTGCGAGCTTCGATGCATTTATGGTTTTGTTTCTCTGCCGATGCCTCAGCGTTTCTCCCAACTGTTTCATCGCCCGACGTTACGGGAGGCAATGTTGATATGCTCATATATCCTTTGCTTTTATCACCCGATGATCTTTCTCCCACCGATTATAGTTGATCATGGTGTATATATATGGGAATATCATGGTCTATTATTTTATTGTTATTTTTGGACTTTCTCTGCACTGTCGTTTTCGCTTGAGCAAAACCAGGATTCTCACTATCGGTACCCTCGGTCCTAGGTGGCTCCACCATGGAAGCTCAACGGTTTTCCTCCCGCCAGTCATGCTATAGTTCCAGGTAGGCCCTTGTACTCCTTATCCCATTCTGTTTGATTGGACGAGTTATTTTCTTGTTTCCGTGGTTAGGGTTTTACTTAGTTTCCTGTAGTGACATGTATATATGCTGAGGTGAGCAGTGGGATTGTTAGTAGGGGAGTTCTCTGTAGCCCACAGAGTGTTTTCTTTCCAAGGCCGTTATGGTCTTTTACCCTACACTCGATGGTTGGGGAAACCGATGCAAATGGCCATTACGTTGTCCGCACCAGTTTGCCTCATTTTATGTTTGGCCATTTGGGGAAGGTTTTCATGGCTTTCTTGGGGAATGTCGGATTTGTTTCCTCTGGTCCGGTTACCCACATATTGCAAACCAAGACCTTGGTTTTGTTTTCAGTTCACTATTTAGAGCAACCCAGTTCATGGTCGAATTCGAACCCGAACCGGTCTGGGGTAGTATCACATTACCAGTCTAGGATGGACCGTAAAATGAGCATGTACAGTGCTATCTCCTGAAGCGTCCCCTTTGAGTTTTTAAATTAAGTGCCTCAGGTGTTCCATGTAACATAGTGGTCATGACGCCAATAGAGAGCCTAAGATTGTTTAATTTGTGACATAGACCTTGTTTCCTACACTCAAACTTTGTTGGACTAAGCCGGTTTCAGTTTTAGATAGGAGCATTTGTTTGAACATATTTGCTTATTTTTATTAATTGTAGTCATGTTTAACGCAGACGAGGTAAAACTCTTACATTGTTATTTCAATCTTTAAAAGTTGTTCGAAAATGACCTAATAAGTACAATTTTATATATGACAGGAAAATTCCTCGGAACTTAAGATGTCTAAGCGTCAAAAGAAGAAGGCCCCCGTGGTCGAAGAGGAACCTGACATCGAAGTCATCACTAGGACCGAATATATTTACGAAGACACCAAATGCATGATTGGTGTAGATCCCAAATGCCAGTGGGGAGATATCTACAGATTGATTACGCGCCGAGAGGTGCCCGACATAGGCTTTGAGGAAGAAAACATCTACGCCAACATAGAGAGGTATTCATTGATGAAGATTGCTACAAGACCTGAACTCTTTCCATGCTCTGAGGTGATTGGGTGGATTCTGGCCAGGGAAGATGTGACCATCATGATCCTAGAGAATGTTGATAAACAGGGTTATGCTGCGTATAGCCATGGATATGTAGCCCTAGCTTACCACATGCTCGAAGCCCAAATATATCTGACTGAAGACTAGCTGATAAACATCAGGATGGACCTCGTCGAACACTCAAGAGGATGCTCATTCCTGGGAAAAACTTTAGAACTAGGCCGAATGGAGAGTATGACACTGCAATCCTAAGAACCCATTACAGGTTCATTGCCTTGATGCTCAATAGGATTTTTGGGAGAGCCCATGGCAAAAGCTTCAAATTGGAGTGGATGCCGATAATTTTTTATGTTGTAACATAGGGACCCGTTTTCAACTGGGCCAACATTGTGTCCAATAGCCTCTCAACCTGCATGGCATCGACTTTGGGAGGGGTGTCCCAAAAAAGGTCAGAGTTTTACATGAGCTCCATACTAATTGATTGCATACTATGCAATCAACCCTTCCCCAGCCTAAGGTGCATCTGGGACTAGGAAAGGACACCTATTTACTCCGCATAAAATCCACTGTGGGCCCATAAATACCACAGTCACTACAGGGAGGTGTGTGAGCATTTCATTATGACTTTGTATACCCTAATTTTCTTAAAAGAATGCAATTTCATGTCGGAGGAGGCATTGCAGGTGATTGAAGAGTATGTTGATTATTACTTGACTAAGGATGGGCTATATTTCTGAATGTTTGGAGGCTCTAGAGCACCCTCACTACTGTTGAAATATGCCACAAACTATATAATTCACAAAGAGGCAGCTAGGCAAGTCTTCCTAGATGGCATAAGAAGCTTTTATTTGAACATAAGAAGGCTGCATACCCTCCTTTTCCCTTTAGATTTGGGAGTTACAAATTTACTAGAGTAAAGAAGGCCAATGAATTCATGGAGGAGTTGGAGAAGTTCCATTTTGGGGAAATGCCCTTCCATAGGAATGACTCCCGTAACAAGGTTGTAGAGCACTGCAAAGAGGCTAATGTCCATTTTGAATACACTAACCACTAGGATAGAGAAGAGTCCATTTTCCACAGTGGATTAAACATGACAGCCTTAAGGAAAAGGTTTAAAAATAAAATCACCACCAAAGGTGGAAAGGGATAGGACGAGTAGGCAAAGGCCAAGGAGGAAGAAATCAGGAAAAGAAATGAAGAGGCTCAGAGGTTAGCCCAAGAAACTAAAGGATGGTTAAAAGGAGAGGAGGATAAGAAAAGAAGAGCTACACAAGAGGCAGCCAGAAAGGCAGAAGAAGCTGCCAAAAGTGAAGAAGAAGAAGGAAAAAGGAAGTTAGATGAGGAGCTAAAGAAACAGGAGGCAGAGAAGATAAAGCTGACACAAACAGTGACTGAACAATCAACTTCTGACGCAGCAGACAGTCAATCCCAGGACTTGGAAAACCCTGACATCCAGGATCCTGAAGTACCTGCTGCTAGCACACCAAGATAGTCTATGGTCCCCATCCTTAGGCTCATCCCCTTTGAACAGAAGAAATGGGAAGAGGTGTTGGATTTTAATACTATCTTTTATGATAAAGAAAAGAAAAGGATACTAAAAAGAACCGAGAGGAAGGTTGAAATAGGGGGCCTATCTGGTAAGATGATAAATGATACAACCATTATATACGGAACAGACAGAGACCCTAGGTTCACTATCAGTGTGGGGGCTGCATTGATCCATGCTTCAGAAGACAATGTGGATAAAATAATGACAGATCTGGAGCAGTCAAAGAAATCTTGTTCTCAACTCAAAGATACCTTGAGAAAGGAAAGAGAAGAAAACAATAAGTTGAAGAGAAAGTTTGAAGACATGCAAGAAGAAATCAATTCTTCAAAAGCTGAACTGCAGGTTCTCCAGATAGAGAAAAGATCTATGGAGATCGCCCAAGAGTGTTTGGAGAAATTACAGCAAGAATATCAGGAGTTGAGGGTAGAGAAGGAGCAGCTGCTAGGTAAGATAAATGATTTGGAATTGTAGAAGACTACCTTGGAAGAAAATGAGAGGCAATCTCAAGAGCAGGAGGAAAAAATGAAAGAACAAGTCACCTCGCTAAAAGCAGCTTTAGAGGAAGCCAGAGAACAACAAGTTAGTCTTCAACCTTTCAAGGAGCATTTCTTGGCACAGAGAAGCAGAATGTACCAGCTACAGATGGCCATTGAAGGAGAGCGGTGTAAGGTATTGCAGGTGGACAATCGGCTAGAATAGATTCTAGAAACCTCTTCTTATTTTATTGACAGATCTTAGGACATCGTGGAAGTCCTGACAGGAAGGATGGCAAGGTTACAAACTAATGAAGAAACTCCTACGGAGTTACCCTAGAAAGATCAACAGGCTCTCAAGTAGGACTATGATTTGTTGGAGTTTGCCATCAACACGACTGAAGAGTTTAAAAAGGGTGTTAAAAAGACAAGAGGAGCATGTGCATAATTATTCAAGAGGCTTCTGATTACCTATAATCGATGCTAGATAGAGGCTGGGAAAAGAATGGATTCTTTTCCTGAACACAACCTACTTTTGGAAATTTTACAAAGGAGGTATCATGAAGATGAGGAAAGAATATGATACATTAAGGCTCTAGATGAACAGATCCTAAGGAATGAGGTAGATCATTCCACGATGAGTACACAGGTGTTAGAAGACCAGCTTTGCCTGAGTGCAGCCAGAATAGAAGCCATAAAAAACCAGACTGCAAAATTTGAAATAAATATTAGATTCTTGGAACCTTCTGAGTTTGAAAGTATTGCTTCAAAGGCCTCATCTTGGAAGAAATTTTTGAATAGCGAAGTGGGGCCCTCCTCATGAACATTAGTCCACCTTTATAATGTCTTGTAAATTTTGTAAACGCTTAGAATTTTTTGGGAGGCGAAGAGTTGGGGAAGCCCAAGAGTCATCTGTGGGCAGCCCAATAGTCTCATTCTTTTGTATAAATATAGATATTTAGATGAGAAAGGGACTTTTTCCTAGTTAGATTAGTAAAGAGATATTGTAAGAAGAACTACTTCCTTTTGCAGTAAAGAATTACAGTTTTCCTGTCAGAGAAAGTATGGTGGAACATTCAAATATTATGCTATGGATTTGTTAAAGAGGAACTATTTTGTTTTTAGCTTTTGTCCACTAACTGTGAGATCATTCTGACTTTTAGGACCTACTTTATTGTTTAAATGATCTCTGGTTTATTTTATGAAAATGCCACCATGAGTAATGAATGCTGTTCTTAAGCGATTGGTTATCTGGTTGTTTAAATATCTTTAATTGTTCATGTGTTTTAGAAGAAATATCGGCTATCTATAATTTCTCTTATAATGCATGCACATGATACATTACTCATTAATAAGTTACTAGCTTGCTCCCTAGGGATAGGTAGGTAGGTTGATTTATTTTCTTGCCGTGTGTGCGATTTAGATGCTCGAGAGTTTAAGATGAGAGGTAAGAACCTGCGCATCACATTGTGAATACTCCTTGCATTCTTTATCACTCTGCATGTTAAGTAGGAACTTGCATATCATCTTTTAAGTCAAAACACAAAAACATATATGGTGGATCGGGTTGCAACCAGTAAAACCATTTTATTTTTGTCACTTGACCTATGGTAGCCAGACCGCAAACCGGATGGATTCCCTACACCAAACAGTCATGAGCTATTTGGGAACGCTGACTAGGGAGAATAATCCCTTACTGTTGCTGCCTGCGATTTTCCAGGCCTCAACAGTTTCCAGTGCTAGAAGGAGGGCCGACAGTGCATGGATGGCTGAGGAAACTTATTTTCCTGAGATTACCCAACCCGTGATATTTTTGAACACTTTTGTCCTTAACCAAGTACTTAAGAAAGTATAAAAAAAAGAAAGACAGTCCCTGATTGGAAGACTCAGTGTTATTTGGAATTTGGAAGAGCTTGTAGAAACAACCTTATAGGAATTGGTTCCACCTTTGAAGCAAGTAAGCCCGGTTTCACCTTACGGTTCTCCTTACTCAGATTATTGTTCTTTCACCTTTGCTCATGGCAGGTATAAATGTAAATCAGCCCAACCCACCGCCGGCTTGGAAGGCCAGAACACCCTTAAGCCTAATACCTCCGTTGCACAACCTACCTCAAGCTTTTGAGAGTTGATGCCTAAGTTTGATACTGATGAGAAGGTTGTCATAGATGACCACTTACAAAGATTCTATTTGGCAATAGAAGGGTTTAGGGCTGGGGAATATGAAGATTTAGTTTGTATACTTTTCCCACATACTCTTAAAGGCACAACAACATCATGGTATTTTTGTTTTCCTGCAAACTCTATCCCATATTGGGATACCTTTGAAATATTTTTTAGAAGCAAGTATGCAGCCCAAAAGACGTATGTAGCACTCATGAAAGGACTATGCTCTTTGAAGAAGGAAAGAAAAGATAAAGTGCATAGTTTTACCCAAAGATTTGCGGCCTATCTTAAAAAAAATTATGAAACTGACAGACCTTCAGACAAGGTCCTGATTGAATATTATACCTCAGCTCTGGGACCTGAGTTGGCCATGTTTGAAAAAATAAAGGCCAAACCTACGCTAGCGAAGACTTACGAAGAAGCAGAAAGAGTAGAGGCTGAGAGAGAAAGTATAGAAGATTATCCTGAGCAACATGGAGAAAAAAATGCCGGGAAAAGAAACTTATTACTGTCTAGACCTAAAGAGGAGCAATCACATGATTTTGAGGGAATGTTAAAGATGATGCAAAAACTCTCTAATAGAATAATATATTTGGAGAAAGAAAAGGAAGCTCGAAAGGCTTATAATCCCTACTACAAAAGGGAGGATAACACCCAATTCAAAACCCCTCCGCATAATTCAGCATCCATGAATTTGATAGAGGTGGACAAGGATAATTTATGTACTTTTCACCAACAACCTCATTCTAAAAAGAGTTGTCCTCAATGGTTAAATTCGATGACATTGGTAATGAACCAACTCTTGGATTCTAAATTGACAAAAGACAATGATGAAGATGAAAAGAATAATAAGACCATAGAGAAATAAGAAGATGATACCATGTTGTTATGGGACTATGTCTCACTTTTTGATACAGAAAAAAGCACTCTTAAACCTGAAAACATACCAACAATAACAAAAGACCCTAATTTGGTAACTAAAGACAACGCAATAGTCTCAAAGATTAAGAAATTGCAAAAGAATGTCAGGGGACAGTCAAAGAATGATACTGAAGATGAAATACCCACGGTTACCATTTTCAGCCGAGAAACGAAACAAATCAACAAGCCTATCGAGCTTATGGAAGGGAAAGCAGATGTTGACGAAGGAAACATTGAAAAGACTGAAGAGCCAGAGAAAGAAATACCCACTAAAAATCAACCTTTGGAGGAGGACGTAGAATTAATTGAGGAAGAGAAGGCTAAAACCCCATCTTTCCTTTTGACTCTAGAAATACTGAATCATAAAGTGCATAATTGTTTGGTAGATTCTGGGTCATCAGTAAGTGTTATGCCGCTCACAGTTTGCAAGAAAATTAATGGGCAGCCAAAACCCACTGCATGGGAAGTTATTCAACTAGATAGAACTAGTGTCAAAGTAGTGGGGGAAATGAAGAATGTTCTCATTTGTTTATCTGCAAATAACAAGATATGTCAATTTATTGACATTATGGTGGCTGACATACCAGATGGATATGGGCTTATTTTGAACCAAGATTGGTCTACCAGCCTAAAGGGGTATTTTGCTTCAGACTGGTCTCATTTATGGTTACTGTTGGAATATAATCCATCGGGATTATACGTTATTGTAAATATTAGGAATATGAAGAGACTATCGGATGTGTGATCCCAAGAGTCATCGTAGATGTATAAATAAAGGAATTCTATGGAGAAATAATATGAATTCGGGAGTTATTCCACCTGACAGTGGTATCAGAGTGATTCATAACTCCTGCCATAACTCTTGAATGCATTTTAGTCTTGGCATTCTTCCTACCAAACATCCATTTTTTCCTCTGCCAATTTTTTCCACGGTGCCTGCAATTGTCAGTCTGCCTCCGGATGCTTTCCTGCCAGCCTGTGAGCATTTAATTGTATGCATTATTCGCTGAATGTTTATAGACCTGCATTTTAGGTATGAAATGGTACTTTTCCTCAATTTGCTGCATGATTTGACCACCCGAACGATTATATGCCTAACCCTAATTTTGTATAATAAGAAGTTCATCTCTTTTTCACCATCTCATTTCATACTTCGTGTTATTGCTGAGACCTCCCCATCGTGATCCATCCCTTTATTATATCTGCAGAGAAGTGAAAGAAATAGTTGTTGCCTAATGTGAAAATGACACGTTCGGGCTCCATGTTCTAAGGGATTGAAGCCGCATTGCTACTTTATTGCTGCAAGTTTGTTGGAGAATGATGATAGAAGGATGAAGACTGATGCTTTTTCATTTGCAAGAAGATTGAAACTGTCTTGCTGTTGCAAATTCTTTGAATCCCGATGACTGAAGACCATAGCTGCTCGTATTCTATAGCTCATATTGGTGGAGAGAGATTATGTAGCTGTGAAGTATTCTTTGAGAGCTGCGACTTGTCATATCTGCTGAGATTCGGTTGAGCAGTGAAGTTGTGCATAGTCTTCTTGCTACTGTGAATACATTAAAGATTGGTGATTGCAGACTGTTGGTGGAGACTCAAGCTTTTGTCAACTATGTGTAGGTAAAGTGCTATTGGTCTAATTGTTTGTGACCATTGGGCTACACAAACCCAATTTTTTGACCTAAGTCTGTGCATTAGAGATTAAGTGGGAATTCGGGCAGAGATTGAGGCTGCAATTTTTGGAACACATGCGTTCTGGTTGTGCTCATATCACTATGAACAAATGGTTGTTGTGAACTTCATGTTGAAGATGGAAGCCGTGATATGTTATGGGGGATGACGTTGAAGACGTTATTCATCTGTGTAAAGGTTTGTTGAATCTTGGAGACATGGTGGAAATTCACGCCTTCAGAATACTGCATGGAGGTAAACCATTTTTGTTGCTTGAAATACAAAACCCTAATGTACATGCGTGGATGTAAAGTGAAAAGTCTACAAGTATTTTTTATCTACATTGAATAAAAAGGACCGTGACTGATATATATCATATATTGAAGACTCCTGGGGAAGATATATGTTGTTTTGAACTGTAATCTTAAAATGTGTAAACCTAGACTGTTGCAAACATCCACATTGTTGGTACTGATTGCGTTGTAGATTGAATTCTTGGAGCTAAGAGTTGAGGTTTGACCTCCTCCCACATAGATAAGAAGGTTGCGTTCTAATATCTTGAAGAAAGCCTGCTTTTCTTTGACTTGCGACCTGCTCCTTTGCGTTGGTGAGAGATTGTTTTCTACTAGTTTGAAAGCCATTGAAAGCATATTTAAAGTTGGTATTGTAGGATTGAGAGGATTAAGTTTGTATTTCAAAGTTTGTATGACAATAGTAGAGACATTGACATTGTTGTAAAGCTTGAGGAAGGTGGTAAAGACTTAGACCTGCACCTTTACTCTTTCTTCTTTTTCTCCTATTGTTTTAGCTGCAAGATTCAATCACAGAAGATGCAATTTATAGCATCTATAGTTGGTGCCACTCTGAGTGGAAAAGACACTTATCCAGAATGGTGGAGGAAGATCAAATCTGCCTTCATCTACAATGACCTTTGGGACGGTATTTGCGAAGGCACCACAATAGAGACAGAAGCTGGAGGGCCCATAACCAGAGACCTAGGACCTCCAGAATCCGAGAAAGAGAAGGCCATTTGGAAAACAAAAGACAAGAAATATTTAGCGGTAATCACTGCCACAGTCAGTGAAGAGGTGAGCCAGCACATATTGCCTGCAAAATCATGTTTTGAAGCACTAAAAATGTTAAAATATCTGTATGATTCACACTCTGAAATGGAAGTTATTCAACTAATGCTAAAACTATTAAGTTTAGAAGTAAAAGACTATGATCCCATGTTAGTTGCCTCTGAAATCAAAGCTATCATGCACAAGATTCAAGCCACTGGTATGAAACCAGATCTTCCCCTTCCAGCATTTGTAAAATCTTTGTATCCTTCTCACTCCAACTATCTTGAATCATTGCAAGCAAGTGACAAGTTCAAATCACTGACATTTGACACCCTAGTAGAGAAGATAGCTGACAGAGAGAAATATTTTGGTAAGAAGACAACTGAGCATTCTGGAGAATCACTTTGCCTTGCTCAAAAAGAAAAGAACCACACCAAAGACCAATCCAATGATCATCCCAAATGAGAAAGCAACAAGAGAGGCAGAGGAAGAAGAAACTTCAGAGGTAGAGGAGGCAGAAACAACTCCAGCAAAAGATTGGATTTGAAGTGCAAGTGTTGTGGAAAGATTGGACACACAACAGATCAGTGTTGGGCTTCGTGGGACTCCATCAAAGACAGACATAACAAGAAGAAAGATGACAATAAGAACCAAGATGCTAGTAAATCTTCAGATTCTGCTCATTGTATTGTTGCACATTGTAATCTTAGTATTAATGAAATGACTTCACTTTCATCTTACACAGATTGTTGGCTACTTGATACTGGTGCAACATCACACATGAATTTTAGAAAAGATTGTTTTGAAGAACTTAATGAAACAATAAATGGCATAGTTTACTTTGAAGATAAGTCAAGTCTTAAACCAAAGGGAATGGGCACCATTCGGCTGAAGATGCCTGTATTCCCTGATTTCTTGTTGAAGAATGTTCTATATCTTCCAGAGTTGCAGAGAATCCTACTGTCCTTGGTGCAAATTCGACAGCAAGGCCATTCCATCCACATGTTTGATGGAATTGTAGAAATAATAAATTCCTCTGACAACCAAGTCATCATTACTGGATACGAAGATGGGAAGCTGCTGAAGCTACAGGGTTCACGTGCAAGGGTTCAGAACTATGCCTACCTCTCTCAGCATGGAGAAGGTAATTTGTCATCAAGTTTATTGTGGCATGCAAGATTTGGTCATCTGAATTATAACATTCTTCGTTTGTTGAGAAATAATGGTGTATTTGGTTTTCCCACCATTCCCAAAGAGAAGAGCAAATGTGATGCATGTATATTAGGGAAACACGGTAAGCTGCCATTCCATGAATCTAATTTCAGAGCAAGTAGGAAATTAGAATTAGTGCATTCTGATTTATGTGGCCCAATGCCAACTCCTTCTTCCAATGGAAATAAGTATTTTATGACATTTGTTGATGACTAGTCAAGAATGTGCTGGATTTACTCATTAAAGACAAAATCAGAAGCATTTCAAACATTCAAGGACTTTCATGCATTGATAGAAAAACAAGCACAATCTAAAATTGGTACACTTCGTACTGACAATGGGAAAGAATACACTTCAAATGATTTTGAAGATTATCTTCGCCAACATGGAATTGCACATCAGACTACAGTTCCCTACAATCCTCAACAAAACGGTGTAGCAGAAAGAATGAACAGAACCATAATGAATATGGTACGCTCAATGATGTTTTTTAAGAATGTAAAACTAATGTTTTGGGGTGATGCAATAAAATGTGCAGCCTATTTGAGAAACAGAAGTCCCTCAAATGCTCTTGATAACAAGACTCCACATGAAATGTGGTTTGGCCATCTCCCTTTAGTCAGGCATCTCAGAGTTTTTGGTTCCACCTGTTATGCCTTGATTCCAAAGGAGCAAAGAAACGACCTTGGTGCTCGAAGCAGAAAATGCATTTTCCTGGGGTACGAAGAAAACTCCAAGGCATACGGTCTGTATGATGAGGTGAACAAGAAGTTTGTTATTTCCAGAGATGTCATTTTTCTTGAGACTAATAAAAATGACCAGTCCATTGAGAGACAGCTTGATCGTTTGGAAAAATATCCTCATCTAAAGAAATATTCTGAAAATAAATATTAAATTCCAAACCTTGAAGGGGGGATTCCTATTCTGGATCAACCTTTGGAATTTCCATATGAAGCACCAACTCCCCCGAATGAAGAAGTTCCTGCTACTTCACCTAAACAAGAGATTCAACTAGATGATGTGATTGAGAGACTTGGAAGACTCAACCTTGAAGGAAATGAAGCACCACCAGCTGATCAACCAAGACCATCACGGAAGATTCCTAAATGGGCCACAAAGACACTTGAAAGTGTCCATCCGGATGAAGTTGGCAAGACGGGAATGAGAAGTTCAAAAAGACATGAAGATGGAGGAGAAACAAATAATTCAGGTGATGACATGGATGTATCATTTGATTATGAATTTAATTTATCTGCTAACTTTGAACCAACTTCCTTTGAAGAATATTCTACTTGAGTTGAGTGGAAAGAAGCTATGTAGAATGAGTATGATGCACTCATGAAGAATGGAACTTGGAAGCTGGTTGACCCTCTAGTTGGAACCAAACCAATTGGCTGCAAGTGGGTGTACAAGAACAAATACAGATCAGATGGCTCACTTGACAAGCACAAAGCGAGGCTTGTAGCAAAAGGCTATGCACAGAAGGAAGGAATTGACTATGAAGAAACGTTTTCTCCTACAGCAAAATGGGCTACCATCCATACCTTACTCTCTTTAGCTGCTCAGAATGGGTGGAAAGTTCATTAGATGGATGTGAAGACTGCTTTCTTGAATGGAGACTTAAAAGAGAATGTCTTCATGTCTCAGCCAGAAGGATTTGTTGTGAAAGGAAAAGAACAAAAGTTATGTAAGCTTGTCAAATCCTTGTATGGCCTAAAACAAGCACCTCACGCATGGTATGAAAAATTAACCGAGCATCTTTTGAAGTTAAATTTCAAACATTTTGATCTTGATGATGCAACACTGTTTATAAACAAAGTTGGAAGATCTGTTATGTATCTTGTGGTGTACGTAGATGATCTTTTGATGACAGGGAACAATGAGAGCTATATAGCATCCATAAAGAAATATTTGAAAAAGATCTTTGAAATGACAGATATGGGAAATCTCCACTATTCCTTAGGAATTGAAGTCACTCAACATCCTAAGTACATATTCCTATCTCAGAAAAAATATGTTGGAGAACTACTAGACAAATTTTGCATGACAGAATGCAACCCTATCTCTACTCCAATGGAACAGAAAATGAAGCTCACATCAAGCGAAGGAAAAGAATTTGAGGATGCGACCAAGTATCGACAACTTGTAGGAAGACTTATCTACGTTACAACAACTAAACTAGATATTTCTTATGTTGTTGGCATACTTTCAAGGTTCATGCATAAACCTTGTGAAGGACACTGGTCAGCTGCAAAAAGAGTTCTAAGATACTTGGAGGGGACTCAAGACATTGGAATCAAGTACTCTAAGGTGGATGAATTCAAACTTATTGGGTACTCAAATTCAAATTTTGATGCCGATAAGGAGACAGGAGTATCAACTTCTAGATACACTATGAGTCTTGGATCAGCAGCTGTCTCATGGAGATCACGCAAACAGTTAGTTTCGACAGATTCAACAACAGAAGAAGAATATGTGGCTGCAGCTGAAGAAACGAAAGAAATAGTTTGGTTCAGGAAGATACTTGAATATTTGCAAGAAAAACAAGAGAACTCCACTCCATTATTGATCGATAATACTTTTGTAATCAAGCTGGCTAAGAATCCTAGATTCCATGATCGAACCAAACACATCAACACAAAGTATCATTTGATTTGACATCATGTAGAGGCCAAGACAGTCCATCTTCGACATTGTTCCACAAATGATCAAGTTGCAGACATCTTCACCAAAGCGCTTGGATGAGAAAAGTTTGAAAGATTCAGAAACATGCTCGGAATTACTAACACCCCTTCGGATTAAGGGGGGGATTGTTGGAATATAATCCGTCGGGATTATACCTTATTGTAAATATTAGGAATATGAAGAGACTCTCGGATGTGTGATCCCAAGAGTCATCGTAGATGTATAAATAAAGGCATTCTATTGAGAAATAATATGAATTCAGGAGTTATTCCACCTGACAGTTACCTCATAAGGGCACCCCAAATCAGATTAAAATTTTGAGAGAACCTTACATGAAACATACTATCACTAAGATGGGGGAGGGAAATGAATCTACTAATTCTATCCTGGGAAATTATTTAACGGAGTTTGAATTAAGATATCATGCCAACAATATGATTGACATTCGGCCTGATCTCCTTCATTTTCCTCAGGCTAATGGGATTGAGAGTATATTAGTAGACATGGTGTCGGTTTCAAAAGTAGCACAATTAGACCATGGTTAGGTATCTTATGTCTACAATCCAGCCTAGCCCCTTGAATCGCTATATTGAAGGATTTTCAAGGGTGGGCACATTTTTCTTTTCTTTGAATTAATGATTTTGTACATAAATAAATTGATGATGTTTTGTTTTGATTTACCCTTTTATTTCTAGTTATTGTTGTTTGAATAAAAAGGCAAACTTTTGGTTGCATGGAAAATGTCAGGATTCTTGATTAACTGATATCCTTGAGAAAAAATACTGTGCGTTTATTTTGGAAATAACAGAATGTCTTCTAGTAGGTAGTTTTCTTGAATAGCCATACATTCATTGAAGTCCTGCTTAACTCCCGAAAAGAACTGAGAATTGAGAGGTCTGGAATACTATTTTGAGGCTCTGTCCATTTCACATCTAAGATGTCCTAGGGAGTGATAGCAAAGGGCCCATGAAGAGGAAGCAAGGTAAACAGTTTGCTATATACAAATGATCCCATGTCATAGGTTCAGAAAAAAAAATTTGTTAAGAGTCAAAACTCCAAAAGAAGAAATACACATCAAAGCAAAGTATCAGAAACATGAATTTCAATCTACCAAAGTTCTTCTCCGTCAGTGATCTGAAAAGTGAAAATATTCTCTCACACAAAAGGACACTATGGATAGAAGAGCCTAAATAAAATTCAGAAAGGGAGGCAGATGGAGGACTCAAAAGAAGAAAAGTTCAAACGGCACAAAAGTGTAATTGGCATGGGAATGAGGAAGAAAGGAATAGTTATGTTTACCATATGTTACGACCCTGTGGTGTCCATGCTAGAAACTACCCAAATACATGGGTAAAACAAATCTCACCTATTAAGCCTCAAAATATTTATCCAGACTTTCAAATATTGTGGGTGCTCCCATTTACCAAAGAATGGACTATCCTCAATGATTTAAATGCGTGGGTTTTCCATCTTAGGAATGCAAGCATATAGAATAATTCAACTTGTGAGCTAGACGATCAAACAATATTCTACTCTAAGGAAGTTAAGTCAAAAATCTGGGGTTCACCAGGTAGTCACCAATTGTTGCAGCTACAACATTTTCCCAAAATTCAAAAATTTCGGGACCCTTCTTTAACTCAGTTTGGCCTATATTTTTTAGTTTGTTTGATGCTCTGGAGAAAGAATATTTTTATGCAAAATGTTTCACTTTTTGCTTTAAGTTTTACCTTGCCGTCGGAGGAGTTTGGATATTCAAATCAGAAATCTAGTCATCTGCGCTCCCGCCGTTGCAGAAAACTAACAATAAACCAGGTCTGATTCAGGATTTGTTGTCTCTGATTTGTCTCAATCGACGGTTTGCTGGAAACCCGTCAGAACGTATTGTATTCACATAATCCGCAGTTGCAGATGGCATATTATGAAGTTACCCGATAATTGCATTAACCTTTTTTCCCCCGCTGTTTTTTCGTTGATCCTTGAGTTTTTGGCGTCTGCCGTTGCGGCTTTGAAGAGCATTGTCTTTCCGGCATGATTTTATTTTATTTTCCGTGGAACCGATGTTTCTTGGTTAAAGTTATGTTGGTTTTTTCTCCGAGTTAGCCAGTTTGCAGAATTTGATGTCTTTTGTGTTTCCACCGTTGCAACTCTTTATCCTTGTATCGCTCCGATGCATTTATGGTTTTGTTTCTCTGTCGATGCCTCGACGTTTCTCCCAACTGTTTCATCGCCCAATGTTACAGGAGGCAATGTTGATATGCTCTCCAATCCTTTGCTTTTACCGCTCGATGATCTTTTTCCCGTCGATTATAGTTGACCGTGGTGTATATATATGGGAATATCGTGGTCTATTATTTTATTGTTATTTTTGGACTTTGTCTACGCTATCATTTTCGCTCGAGCAAAAACATGATTCTTTTTGTCGGTACCCTCGCTCCTAGGTGGCTCCACCATGCAAGCTCAATATTTTTCCTCCCGCCAGTCACGCGGCAGTTCCATGTAGGCCCTTGTACTCATTATCCCATTTCGTTTGATTAGACAAGTTATTTTCTTATTTCCACAGTTAGGGTTTTACTTAGTTTCCCGTCGTGACATGTATATATGCTGAGGTGAGCAGTGGGACTGTTAGTAGGGGAGTTCTTTGTAGTCCACAGAGTGTTTTACTTTCGCAGCCATTATGGTATTTTACCCTGCACTCGATGGTTGGGGAAACCGATGCAGACGGCCGTTACACTGTCTGCACTAGTTTGCCCCATTTTATATTTGGCCGTTTGGGGAATGTTTTCATGGCTTTCTTGGGGAATGTATGATTTGTTTCCCCTTATCTGGTTACCCACATCTTGCAAACCAAGACCTCGGTTTTGTTTTCAGTTTGCTGTTTAGAGTGACCCGGTTCACGGTCAAATTCGAACCCGAACCGGTCTGGGGTAGTATCGCATTACCAGTCTAGGATGGACCGTAAAATGAGCATGTACACTGCTATATCCTAAAATTTCTGCTTTGAGTTTCTAAATTAAGTGCCTCAGGTGTTCCACATAACGTAGTGGTCACGACGCCGACAGAGAGCCCGATATTGTTTCATTTGTGACATAGACCTTGTTTCCTACACTCGAAATTTGTTGGACTAAGCCGGTTTCAGTTTTAGACAAGAGCATTTGTTTGAACATATTTGATTATTTTTATTAATTGCAGTCATGTTTAACACAGACGAGGTAAAAATCTTACATTGTTATTTCAATATTTAAAAGTTGTCCGAAAATGACCTAACAAGTACAATTTTATATATGACAGGAAAATTCCTTGAAACTTAAGATGTCTAAGCGTCAAAAGAAGAAGGCCCCTATGGTCAAAGAGGAAATCGATGTCGAAGTCATCACCAGGACCAAATATATTTACGAAGACACCAAATGCATGATTGGTGTAGAGCCTGAATACTAGTGGGGAGATATCTACAGATTGATTACGTGATGAGAGGTGCCTGACATAGGCTTTGACGAAGAAAACATCTACGCCAACATAGAGAGGTCTTCATTGATGAAGATTTCTACAAGACCTGAACTCTTTCCATGCTCTGAGGTGATTGGGTGGATTCTGGCCAGGGCAGATGTGACCACCATGATCCTAGAGAATGTTGATAAACAGGGTTATGCTGCGTATAGCCCTAGATATGTATCCCTAGCTTGCCACATGCCCGAAGCCCAAATATATCTAACTGAAGACTAGCTGAGAAACATCAGGACGGACCTCGTCAAAACACTCAATTGGATGCTCATGCTTGGGAAAAACTTTAGAACCAGGCCAACTGGAGAGTATGACATCACAAGCCTAAGAACCCCTTACAGGTTCATTTCCTTGATGCTCAATAGGATTTTTGGGAGAGCCCACGGCAAAAGCTTCAAATTGGAGTGGATGCCAATAATTTTTTATGTTGCAACAAAGGGGACCATTTTCAACTAGGCCAACATTGTGTCCAATAGCCTCTTGGCCTACATGGCATCGGCTTTGGGAGGGGTGTCCCAAAAAAGGTCATAGTTTTACATGAGCTCCATACTAATTGATTGCATACTATGAAATCAAACCTTCCCCAGCCTGAGGTGCATCTGGGACCAGGAAAGTACACCTGTTTACTCTGCATACAAGCCACTGTGGGCCCATAAATACCACAGTCACTACAAGGAGGTGTGTGAGCATTTCATTATGCCTTTGTATACCCTAATTTTCTTAAAATAATGCAACTGCATGTCGAAGGAGGCATTGCAGGTGATTGAAGAGTATGTTGATTATTACTTGACTGAAGATGGGCTATATTTCCGAATGTTTGGAGGCTCTAGAGCACACTCACTACTACCGAAATATGCCACAAACTATATAATTCACAAAGAGGCAGTTAGGCAAGTCTTCCTAGATGGCATAGGAAGCTTTTTATTTGAACATATGAAGGTTGCATACCCTCCTTTGCCCTTCATATTGGGGAGTTACAAATTTACTAGAGTAAAGAAGGCTGATGAATTCGTGGAGGAGTTGGAGAAGTTCCATTTTGGGGAAATGCCCTTCCATAGGAATGACTCTCGCAATAAGGTTGCAGAGCACTGCAAAGAGGCTAATGTCCATTTTGAATACACTAGCCACAGGGACAAAGAAGAGTCCATTTTCTGCAGTGCCTTAAACATGACATCCTTAAGGAAAAGGTTTAAAAAGAAAATCACCACCAAAGGTGGAAAGGGAGAGGACGAGCAGGAAAAGGCCGAGGAGGAAGAAATCAGGAAAATAAATGAAGAGGCTCAGAGGTTTTCCCAAGAAGTTGAAGGATGGATAAAAGGAGAGGAGGATGAGAAAACAAGAGCTGCACAAGAGGTAGCCAAAAAGGCAGAAGAAGCTGCCAAAAGTGAAGAAGAAGAAAGAAAAAGAAAGTTAGATGAGGAGCTGAAGAAACAGGAGGTGGAGAAGATAAAGCTGACACAAATAGTGACCAAACAATCAGATTCTGACGCAGCAGATAGTCAAGCCTAGGACTTGGAAAACCCTGACATCTAGGATCCTGAAGTACCCACTACCAGCACACAAGGATAGTCTATGGTCCCCACCCTTAGGCTGATCCCCTTTGAACAGAAGAAAGGGGAAGAGGTGCCAGATTTTAATACTATCTTTTATAATAAAGAAAAGAAAAGGATAGTAAAAAGAACCATGAGGAAGGTTGAAACAAGGGGGCTATTTGGTAAGATGATAAATGATACGACCATTGTATACAGAACAAACAGAGACCCCAGGTTCACTATCAGGGTGGGGGCTGCATTGATCCATGCTTTAGAGGACAATGTGGATAAAATAATGACAGATTTGGAGCAATCAAAGAAATCTCCTTCTCAACTCAAATATACCTTGAGAAAGGAAAGAGAACAAAACAATAAGTTGAAGAGAAATTTTGAAGACATGCAAGAAGAAATCAAGTCTTCAAAAGATGAAGTGCATGTTCCCCAGATAGTGAAAAGATCTAGGGAGACCACCCAAGAGTGTTTGGACAAAGTATAGCAAGAATATCAGGAGTTGAAGGTAGAGAAGGAGCGACTGTTAGGTAAGTCGATAAAGGATCTGGAATTGCAGAAGACTACCTTGGAAGTAGATGAGAGGCAATCTCAAGAGCAAGAGGAAAACTTAAAGAAAAAGTCACCTCACTGACAGCAGATTTAGAGGAAGCCAGAGAACAACAAGTTAGTCTTCAACCTTTCAAGGAGCATTTCTTGGCACAGAGAAGCAGAATGTACCAACTACAGATGGCCATTGAAGGAGAGCGGTGTAAGGTATTGCAGGTGTACAATCAACTAGAAGAGATTCTAGAAACCTCTTCGTATTTTATTGACAGATCTCAGGACATCCTAGAATTCCTGACAGGAAGGATGGCAAGGTTACAAACTAATGAAGAAACTCCTACGGAGTTACCCTCAAAAGATCAACAAGCTCTCAAGCAGGACTATGATTTGTTGGAGTTTTCCATCAAAACGGCCGAAGAGTTTAAAAAGGGTGTTAAAAAGACAAGAGGAGCATGTGCATAATTCTTCAAGAGGCTGCTGATTACCTATAATCGATGCTAGATAGAGGCTAGGCAAAGAATGGATGCTTTTCCTGAACACAGCTTGTTTTTCAAAATTTTACAAAGGAGGTATCATGAAGATGAGGAAAGAATACGATACATTAAGGCTCTAGATGAACAGATCCTAAGGAATGAGGTACATCATTCCACGATCAGTAAGCAGGTGTTAGAAGACCATCTTCGCCTGAGTGCGGCCAGAATAGAAGCCATAAAAAACCAGGCTGCAAAATTAGAAATAAATATTCGATTCTTGGAACCTTCTGAGTTTGAAAGTATTGCTTCAGAGGCCTCATCTTGGAAGAAATTTTTGAATAGCCAAGCGGAGCCCTCCTCATGAACATTAGTCCACCTTTATAATGTCTTGTAAATTTTGTAAATGCTTAGAATTTTTTGGGAGGTGAAGAGTTGGGGAAGGCCAAGAGTGATCCGTGGGAAGCCCAAAAATCTTGTTCTTTTGTATAAATATAGGTTATTTAGATGAGAAAGGGAATTTTTCCCAGTTAGATTAGTAAAGAGATATTGTAAGAAGAACTACTTCCTTCTGCAATAAAGAATTACAGTTTTCCTGTCGGAGAAAGTATGGTGGAACATTCAAAATTTTATGCTATGGATTTGTTGAATAGGAACTATTTCGTTTTCAGCTTTTGTCCACTAACTGTGAGATTGTTTTGACTTTCATGACCTATGTTCTTGTTTAAATGATCTCTATTTTATTTTATGAAAATGCCACCATGAGTAATGAATGTTGTTCTTAAGCGATTGGTTATCTGGTTGTTTAAATATCTTTAATTGTTCATGTGTTTTAGAAGAAATATCGACTATCTGTAATTTCTCTTATAATGCATGCATAGGACACATTACTCATTAATAAGTTACTAGCTTGCTCCTTGGGGATAGGTAGGTAGTTTGATTTATTTTCTTTCCGTATTTGTGATTTAGATGCTCGAGAGTTTAAGACGAGAGGTAAGAACCTGCGCATCACATTGTGAATACTCCTTGCATTCTTTATCACTCTGGATGTTAAGTAGGCACTTGCATATAATCTTTTAAGTCAAAACACAAAAATATATACAGTGGATCGGGCCGCAACCGGTAAAACCCTTTTATTTTTGTCACTTGACCTACAGTAGCCGAACGTCAAACCAAACAGATTCCCTACACCAAACAGTCACGGGCTAGTTGGGAACGTTGACTGGGGAGAATCCCTTACTGTTGCTTCCTGTGATTTTCCAGGCCTCAACATAACGTTAAGAAAATGGTGTTAATATAATATTGGTATATTACTTTTTTCCTAAAACATAATTCATATATTCATGTTAGGCCACAAGTTTGGTATGTAGACAATGATATTTAAAAATATATAGAGAGAGAGAGATTTATAGATAACATGCAATTTCTATGTAACACTATTTTCCATCACTTTTAATTTTAATTTTATATTTTTTTAAATGAAAAAAGTGAGTGAAGGCCTAAAATGAGATGGTGGATCATTAGGCCCCATTATGAGGGTCTTAAAACATTAAATGAACTTTCCTTTTAGTGTTTAGGTCTTCTTCTATACCTTTGTGGGTTCTTTTTTGTTTCCAAAATAGGTGAATCGATCAAAAGTCAGGAAAAAAATAAGAAACCCATGTTTTTAGATATTTGAAATATGATGAAATAACACACACACACACACACACACACACACACACACACACACACACACACGTATTAACAATAAATATGTAGATAACATGTATATTCAAGGTTGAAAAACAGAGAAAAATAAAAAAATGGATGTGTTTTGGAGTTTGTTGGTCGAACCTACAAGTTCGACAATCCATTCACCTAAAACCAAAGTCAACAACTCATCCACTATGTATATGGAAAAAGTAAAAAATGTGGTTGTTTAAATCCTTTGTGATGACCTTAGTAAAAATATACCCATCACTTAACCAAATTTACTTATTAGCAATGGGAAAAAATTTCTACCTTTTCAAATGCTTAGATTAGGAGGTTTCATTAAAATTGTAGTGTGTCGTTGACTAATGTCCTTGGAGGCTAAACTTTGATACCTATCACTAATGTCCTTGGATGGGGTAGTGTAGGTATATAAGCTGATCTAAGCTAATATAAGCTAATCTATCCTATCCCCATGGAGAGCAGAAATTTAAATTTAAAAGAGTAATGTAATGTAATGCTGCATATTGGATTCTACAGGTAGTTGTTGAAATTCCACACACAGAATTACAACAGAAACATAAACAAAGATAGCTTTGCTTTGATAAAACATTCATTACCCAATATATACACATGATTTCAGATGGAAAGAAAAATCATTCATTACTACAGAAATCATTCACAAGGTCATAACGATCTCATAATTGCACAGAAGCTAAATAAGAAGTAATTTAACATTCACACTCCATACAATCCACATAAAAGAATGTGCAGTATTTCTCCAACAAAATTTGTTCTTCCTTATTCATAGAAAAAGTAGTTCTTCATACAAATAACTCAGCATGCTTGCGCTAGTGAAATTCCTCTCTATTCTATATTCTACTACTATATATAATACTATTACAAAGCGCTCTTTGAATTTCCTAGCCTTTCGACTTCAAAAATTTGTCCTCTAGTGCCTTGTACTAGGAAAATTGAAATAAATAAAACAAATTACACAAAGTGTGAAAATATAGAAAAGACAAAATCTTAAGTGGGCCCAGCTGGTCTTTCAATGAATTAGCCCCACGCATTAGCTTGCTCGGAAATAGTTCTGTAGTCTACTGGATCCAACAATCTCACAGTTATCTGATGCACACCCAGCTATGGTTCTACTTCTATTACCTTTGGCAGGGTCAATATCAACAAGTCTTATAAGAGATAATTGCTAACAGTAGCTTGTGCAATACATATTTTTACAACTTCCTCGCTAATGTATTCAATTTTCTAGATTCTTTGTTTGTCTTCGTGCAACCTATCCTGGAGATTCTTCATAAGTTAATCCTTGTATGGAAACTCTTTGATCTTGGTTGCTAAAATAGTCTAGCCTTTATTATGTGCTATACGCATTTTCTTATAAAACTTTGTGCATCTCTCTAGAGTCTTTTCAACTGTAGTGGTCAATCTCAAAGCATATTTGCTGCCGAAGTCTAAGAGCGCTAACTCTATCTTCAAACTTTCTGCAGTCTTTTGCAGGAAGTGTTCAGGAAGTGTTGAGTTGGCTTCCACCCAAGTTAGATGGATCTGAACCCTTTCTACAACTTTTAACAATCTCATTCTGAAATCAATCGACATCGCAAAAAATTCCTTCAACTTTGTCTCTAAGGCTTGATCTTATATATTTCCTCTACAAGTTTTAATAGGACTTGATGAATACTCCTCCGGATCAAGCAAGCTTGATCGCGGAAAGGTGTGATATCAAGCTGTCTTTTAGTGGCCATCTTTAATTGATTCTGCAATTATTGGTTTATACCTCCAGCTCCTCTGCTTGGGTTTTCAGTTCCTCTATTGGTTTTTTTAATGCATATCTCTGAGCTTCTAATTCTGAAATCTTTCTTTCAAGATCCTTGTTCTATCCCTTAGTGATTGTAACTAAAAGAACCAGTGCATCCTTTTCTGATTCTAAGTATTGGTAAGCCTTTTGGATTGTTTAAAACTATGAAAGGGTAGCCTCAATATTTCTCTTTGACTCTCATCCTTCTCATATTTCCTTTACCAGAGTGTCCTTCATCTTAAGCATTCTTTCCTTATAATGCTTAGCATCCTCTACCAACTTATTAACATTATCTGCATTAGCTTGCGCAACTTCTAAGCTTACCATTTCTAGGAATTGAGGAGGCTCCATTCATGCCTTGCATGACCTTCTTTTCAATCACTATGACTACATCGGGTTGGTCACCTATTTTTAACCTCCTTTTTGATATTCTAACAATGTTTTTCTTGTTCTTGTCAAAGAATATTGTGTCTAGGCTGGCCACTACATATTTGTTGGGTGGCGTGAATGGTACCAATCCCAGCTATGCAAGAGGAACGTGGACTCCTGTTAATGCGTCACTTGATGGGGCAGGAGGATCTATTGGATTGTCTTGGCCCTAGTCTTGCTCCAAATTATCTTTGTCATGTTCTTCTTGTTCCTTCCTCCTAAGCTCTTAAGCTTCCTTTCTTGCTCTTTCAGCTGATTCCTCTTGTATCCTTTCTTCTTCTTCCATTTTCCTATAATATTCTTCGGCCAGTTCTTTCTCAGCTTCTTCTACTATCCCCTGAGCCTCTTATTCACTATTTCTTACATACTTTTCTTGTAGTTTCTGGGCATATTCCTCACATTTTCGAGCAAATTATTCCTATTGCTTCTGTTTTTTGTGGTGGTACTGTTGCCTTTACCACCAATGGTGCTGATCTTCTTTTTGAACCGCTTACCCAAGGAGGTCATATTGCAGGAATTTATGTATACCTCCTCATCTTTGTCAAAAATATGGGAGTATTCAAAATGTACTCTTGCAAATGCACACTATTTTGAAACCTTGTCAGAGGATTCACTCCTATGGAAACGTTTCTCCCCGAAACAGAAACCTTCTAGATCCCTCAACAAATCTGGTGCACTTTTTACCTTTGTGAATTTATAGCTGCCAATGTAGAATGGTAGTGTTGGGTAGACTGATTTCTTCATGTCAAATAATAAATTTATGGACCCATCTATATACAATTGTCTTACTATTTCCTTATGGATTATGTAGTTTGTGGCATATCTCGGCAACAATGAGGGAGCTCGAGATCCTCCATACACCCTTAGATACAAACCCTCCTTGGAGAAATAGTAGTCTCCATATTCACACACCATATCCATTGCACATTTAGACATGCAATTTCACTCTTTGAGAAAAATTAGCTCATATAATGACATCAGAAATTCTTCACAGATGAGCTTGTAGAAACTGGAGTACTTGTGTGCCCACAGGATTTGATAGGAAGCGTAGATGTGAGATTGGTGTAAGTAAAAGTACAATTTATATTTGGGAACTGATGTGTTCATAAAATACAATCAATTAAATATGAGCTTATGTAAAATTCAGACTTTCTTTGATTCAATCCTCCTAGTGCTGCAGCTATGCATGATGGCAGGCTGTCTACCACAATATCTTCCCAATTAAACATGGTTCCTTCTATATCCACATGGTAAATCAATGGAATCCAACTCATCTTGTACAATTTCCCATTCTCTTAGCCGAAGATTCCATTTAACATTAGGGCTATGATCCTATAGGGAGTGCATAAACTGGAAGTTTCGTACTTGCCAGTGGATTTCTAGCGTAGTTTCTTTCCCACCACCATCATCCTTTTAGCACATTGAAAGACATATAAATTTACATTTCTCACCTATTCATCAATCTTCAAATTTTGGGGGGGAAGGTAGTTTACAATCCTTGGTTATATATATGCAGGGTTGAAGGAAGAAAAGGGTTTTCCTTCTGTTTTTGAAATATTCATAGTAGATGCATTTGTTCGAGGTAGAATCCATCTGATTACCTTGACACAAGGGAAAAATTTGGGGTGCATGGATACCTTTGTGATAGTTGATTTTCTTATGTTTACATACAAAGGTATATCTTCTAAGCCTACATCCAAAACAGTCTGGTCCTTGATCATGTGTTATATTTTCCCCCATTCAAACTCCATTTCATCTCATGTGACAACTTTCGTGTCATCGTAAATGATTTTCATTATGGGAAAAACCTCCAAATATGAGTCGTCCTTGGTGACCTTGGCCTTCTTCTTTCCAGTCTTCTTCGACATATTGTGGTGTCAAGACTAAAAATACAACATGACCACAAAAAAAAAATCTTAGCCATAGCAATATGCATTCTGATTAACATGAAATAAATAACTAAAATGAGAAGCTAAGACATCAATGACAAGATTGCAAGGTATCAATGAAAAGTTCATTTAAAAAATCATGGTTTCTTTCAAACATATAATATTACAGTCATTGTTCATTATGATGCATTTACCAGTTCATACATGGCCAATCAAAAGCAACTCTATGATGTAGAGAAATCACTCCCACATGTTGTCCATGCATTTTACACTTGTAGCCAGGGTATATATGAGGTCAAAACTTGAATGAAAATTATCGGTATAGGTGAAAATGTTGTTTCTCAAGTTACCCTGCTGTTAATCTATCCATTTTGTGCTTCTAATCAAGATACATGAGGAAAATCAAATCCAGTTTTAAAACCTACACATTTACTGCCTTATGCTTTTGCTTATGAGGTTTTCCAAGCTTATTTATGTTCATTAGGATTTAACACACATCATATTGTTAAGACTTCCTTCCTTGAATTTAAAAGAGAATTAAAATGATAAAAAAAGATGTGATAAAAACCTTGTGACTTGAAACTGAGGGCACCTAGGGAAACTAGAAACCCTAGCTCAGACCTAAATACCCATAAAATATTCTTAAACCATCAAACTAAATTTAAGGAGAAACATATGGAATAAAAATTGCCTAAAAGGAAACCCTAGGACACAACTTCGAAACACGATTGAATCCTAATTTCAAATCCATTGCAAGTTCCTCTATCACCGCACACAATAGTAGACCAAACCAAGTGCAGCTGGGAAAATTTCTGACTCATCATAACTTTATCACTAAAAATATAGAGGTTTGATGGGCCCATGCCTCCAGATTGAAAGGCCAAGTCAAAAGGGGAAGTCAAGGTGTAAATAAAAGCCATCATGGCTAGGATATAAAGCTCGGTAAAACAAAATCTCAGTGAGGCTAAGGGGTCTAATGCAACCTGGCTTGGAAAAACTTCCTGCGGTTGGCAAGTCAAAAATGAAAAACTTATGGACTTGGTGTTGGATTTTTAAAACGCGGTCGGAGACAGCAATGAAAAAAATCCTAACATTGTAACCCTACATCCCAAAACGTCGTTCTTTCAAACCCATTTTAACACAAAATAGCACGAAGATAAGGTTTTAGGCTTACCTAGAAAATGATGGAGAGGGTACGGAGATTTCTACAATAATCCACAATCTCCAAGTGGCGAAAAATGACCAGATGCGTTTAGAATGGAGAAATTGTAAAACTCCAAAAAACATCCCAAGGATTATATAAAAAGATACGTTGAAACATCCTGTTTTCCCTAAAGTTGAACCTAGACTACTGGAGTTCAAGCTCAAAGAAATATTTAAAGATAATTCAATATTATAAAATCAAAATCAAAGTAGAATTGGTATGTAATCAAAGATACTGGAAAATCAAATAACCATTAAATAGTTGCATGACATAAAATAAAGTACAAAATTCAGTAACAGGAGGAATACGAGCATGAATTTATGGAATGGACTTGACTCTATCACTAAATATAAGATGGTAACTATATTTTATCATAAGAATCATGTAATGGAATGTATTTGACCATATACATGATAAATCATAAAAAATAAAATTCATAAAAAGAACAAGACCAACTCATAACCATAATCATATCAAAGTATAACCTGCATTAAAGATGCAAAGAGTTTTATGTCTTACATTACATATCAAAATTGGATTGCCATCTCCGATTGCCACCACCTTCATATCTAGCTACTATCATTTATATACAAAACTTCTGAGTTTTTGAGATAGTTATCAGATCCTATAATTATGGATTGAATTTCTTCAAAAATAGTAAAGTCAATATTTTTAAAATAGTATTAATACAAGTGTAATATAAAATAAAAATAGAAAAAGACATCTGTCAAACCCTAATTACTTTCAAAATCCAACTATCATTCTAAGTCTAAAGACTCTTAGAAGCCTTTGCTAAAATAGTCAGATCACTTAAAAACCTGGGATCTTTTTTACAATCTGGCAAACTCAGCATCCTTGTTCTCCATTTGATTGTGCGCCTCTTTACTCTGGGTCTTCATGTGTTCATACTGATTCTGGATGGCTCTCTTCTCTTTCAAGATTTCTTTAGATGTTGAAAGTAGCTTTTGGTAATCTGCTTCTTTTTCCTCCAAGTCCTCGTGTAACCTTTTATTTGCAGTCATTAACTTCTCATTGATACTGTGTAAAAACTTGGTTTGCTCCTCATATGTCTACAGATACTTTTTAATTTGGTTCAATTCTGGAGCTATTTAAATAGCTTTTTCTTTCATAAGAACTTCATCTTCTTGTGAAAACTTTGAGACTGAACAATTTTCCGAATACACCTATTTATTTGTGCAAAAATATTTCAGGTATAAATACTGCAACACCTTGAATATCAATGAAATTTTCATTATCTAAACAGTATTGATCCTTGGATGCGTGTATAGTTTCCTCGCTGAAAGAATCATTTACCATTACAATCTCTCCACAATCTTCATTTCTATTCTTTGGAATATGCACTAGTTCCATTTCTGCCTGCATCTTACTCCTTATCCTAGTCCTAGGCTTGAAACCAATGCCTTCTAGATTCAAAACTTGAACTCGTTCTTCATTATTTGAAGTTATATTCTTGAAAATCATACTCAATGTTTCAGGGTTTTCATCTGTAACTGAAACTTCAGGAAACAAGTTATTTTGGTTTGGCTCTTCTACAAAACCCTTTCCTTCTGCTGCAACATGCTCATTTTGTTCTTCATGATTTTTCATTTGCTGGTTCAAGTATTCTATTACCCTTTTTCCCTTTTCTTTGGTCTTTTCTTCAAACCCTAACTCTAACATAAAACTTTCCCAAGTTCATCCTTCTTTATTCAATTATGAAATCAACAATAATTTTATCAAACCCTGGTGGTATATAGAATGAGCAGTGTGTTCTGGATGGGCTTGAACCCATGTAATCATCTTTTGCAGGATTTTCAATAGATAAAATGGGAGATTAAGTTTTAAACTTCCATTGAGATGCATTAACAACCTTAAATGACATTTGAGGACCCTGTCATGGCGACCTTCACATGTAATATAATTTTGAACCATTTCCAAGGGAATTTGCCAATTGGGTTTTATCTTAATTACATGAATACCATTCTTCCAATCCAGCTTCTCAAACCCTGGCAGCAAGAACTCACCATAGTTTCCCCTAAAATCCTGCTGCTTAAACCATCTTTCTCCTTGTGTTGGAACCCGTATTGCTTCTGCAATAGATTCTTCATTCACCATAGTCTTCAAACTCTTGAGCTGAACCAATCCCTCTTTGTAATTTTTGATGAAGGCCCTAGTCACCTGTGTATGATAACCGGCCTGCAACTTTTCATAGAAGAAAAACCAACTCGCATTTCTCATTAACTGGGCTGACCTTGGAAATTGCAATATCCATTGTGTATTATCAGGTTCTAGTCTACAAATCAAACTTTCTGGTCTTCTTTTCATCACAATATCTGCATCTTCCTCTATTGCTACTTTCGGCATTCTACAAACTCTTCGAATTGGAATTCTACAAACTTCATAGAGCTATTGGAATTCAAAACAATAGCATAAAACAGGTTTTAGAGAAATATGGAATATATCACTGTCAACATTGGTACCATTGTTCATCATATCAAATGCCTCGACTAAAGGAATTTGAAATAGTAGCATAAAACAGGTTGTAGAGAAATATGGAATATATCACTGTCAACATTGGTACCATTGTTCATCATATCAAATGCCTCGACTTCATACAAAGAACACTCGTGAAAGAAAATGAGTGACACGATCTATAAATTCATCATTTAGACATGCCTGCCTTCAAGGAATAATAATGATGCTTTTAAACCATAGTACCAAGCCTGTCAAACGTATAATCTTTATCATGTGTTTGAATATATCCATATACCATCGTTTCATTATCAAATTTTAAAATGATATTTATGAATAAAACCATCTGGCAGCGATGCAATATTCTAAGAAATGCTGCCAGTTTACATAACCCAATTTATAATTGATTTTATCATAAATTCTCTTGCTCTTAATACAAGTCCATAACTTTAAATAATAAATGATTTGAGCCTTCAAAAGAAATCACAATAAAATATAGAAATCATGACACACAAAGGTATAAAAAAGAAATAAGGTAATACTAAAGATATGAACTCAAAATAAACAAAAAATATAAAACCCTAGGATAAAAATGAAAAAACAACCATAGAGATAACATCTGGCTCTAACTGGGGATAAAGCTTTACCTGTGAAGCTTTAAGAACATCTTGACCCGTGCCTTCAAAAATATGCTAAAGTAATAATTTTTGTCTTATTGGGATAGATTCTTATTCATAAAACTTAAAATGATATATACAGTGAATATGTACAATGGTCCTCTACCCCTCAATATGTGTGAAAATACTTTAGAAAATGTCCATTGACTGGACCTGCAATATCTTCACCATTCAAATTTTGCAAAACAAAAATATCATTTCTCAGAATCTTGATGACTGTAAAAGGCCCTCTCCATAAATTATCGAACTTTCCATGCTTACTTTTTTCATCCTTTTGCGCATCCCACCTGAGAACAAGGTCACCCACTGCAAAAACATATTTTTTAACTTTCTTATCAAAGCTTTCCTTCATCCTTTTTCTATGCATCTCAGCTGTATTTTCAATAGTTTCTCTTTCCTGTTGCAATTGGATTATCTGAAACATTCTTCTTCTTATATCATCAGGTTCTTCCTTTATTTCCTACAGAAATTTAATTACTATAGCAACTAATTGAACAGAAAACAAAGCATCAATTCCATATACCAATTGGAAAGGGGATGTTCCAATTGACTTTTTTATAGTTACTCTATCAGCCCAAAGAGCAAATTTTAATTTGGTATCCTAGCTCCTTTTATTTTCAAATAACATTTTCTTGATACTGTTCACAATATTTTTATTACTGGATTCTGCTAATCCATTACCCTATGGGTAATATGGTGTGGACTGTTTCAAGTTAATATTATTTTCTTCACAAAATTTCATCATCTTTTTTTATTTAAAAGCATGAGCATTATCAGTAATTAATTTCCTAGGGCATCCAAATCTGCTAAGAATATTTTCCTAAAGGAAATTAATTATGACTTGTTCAGTTGCTCTCCTTGTGGGGATTGCCTCCACCCACTTAGTAAAAAAATCAGTGGCAGTTAAAATCCATTTGTGCTGACCACTAGAAGGAGGATGAATTTAACCTATGAAATCTAAACCCCACTGCTGAAATGGACAATTTACTGTTATAGGCTTTAAAGGTAATGACTGAAGTTTATGCTTACCTGCAAACTTTTGACACTCCACACATGATCTGACCTGATGATACACATCTGAGAAAAGAGTAGGCCAATAATATCCTGCTCTTAGGATTTTAAATGCAATTGCCTTCCAGTACTTGTGCCCACCACATACTCCACTGTGCAATTCAGAAGTAACAACATCAACCTCTGATTTTTCCAAACACTACAACAATATTCCTCCAGGATCCTTCCAGTACAAGGCCTGATCTATTAAAACATACTTCATTGCTTTAAGTTTTAATGATCTGCATTCATTTCTATTCAATTCTAGAGGAATTTTAAGTATAGAAGGAAATATACAATGTCTTTATACCAAGAAGAATCACCATACCTGCTATGAATCTGTTGCTTACTGTATTCTGTTGCCATATCTCATTCTGAATGTTTTTCCATTTGTTACCACCTAAGTTGCACTTAATGGTTTTTTATCAAGTGAGCCTGGTGAACCCGACAAGAATAACTTGTTCGGACTTCAGAAGAACTTCAGTCTTGCTTCTGGGAAGCTTTGTTGTACTATATCACATGTTCATACCCCATGGGGGAATTGTAATAAATTTTCTAGCATGATAGTGTCTATAAAAGGCTTGGTCTCTCAGAATTTATTTGTCAATCCGATCAGCCCAAGATGTTTTTTCCCTTGGTTAATATTGGTTGTTGAATAAACAACTAATAATTTCTGAGTTTTTCACTCCATACCTCCAAAGTTGGGGTGGTCAGCTTGGAATTTAGACCTATTGAGGTTATTAGAGTCTATGTGTCAATGTATAAACATTCTAGGCATCATGGTCGAGTCATATGAACATGTCTAAGTCCCCCTAGGTTTTTTCAACTTTTTTAAAATTTAAATTTTTTCAGTGTTTTTTATAAAAATTTAATTTTTCCAAAACTTAGGCTATTTTTTAATAGTTTAATTGGAAAATTTGGCTTTCTATTAAAAGTGGGCTCAGAATTCAAATTCAGTCATGTAGGTGCTCATTTTCAAGCTAAGAGCACCCAGTAAACCTATAGACCCACTATTTCCTAGTTTTGAGTGATTTTCCATTACTTAGGTAGGAAATCCCCAATTGAATCATTTATTGATTATTTTAATTAATAAATTGATGAATAATGGAGCAAATCCAAAATCCTAGATTAGTGGATTCTCAGCCGATTTGATTGAAATCGGTTAGATCTGAACCAGATTGACTGGACTAACAAATCCTTGACTGAAGGAGGTGATCTGGACAGATCTAGAGTTGATCTTCAGCATCCTTCATGGGGAATTGCACTCTCTCTCTCTCCTCCACACATGTGGGCTCATCTGGATGAGTTTTGGTGGATGCTTCAGCCAATAGTTTGAGGTGTCAATCAGATCAGCTCTTCGATTGATAGTTGCACTTAGTGAGACTCAGATCAAGCTTAGTTAGACATAGATTAGGCATTGATGGACTCTCCTTTAGCTATAGTGGTTTGTCTCCTTGGGATTTGAGCCCCCCCTGGGCTGGATCTCTCGTTTTTTGTATAAATAAAGCTCAGGCTACCTCTTCCAAGCTAGTTAGAGCTAGATTGAAGGGCTTGCTATTGTAATATTGTATTGATCACCATTTGTTGAAATAAAGAGAAGCTTTGGATGCTAAATTGTGGAGTACACTTCATGTGTGGATCATCATTATCATGCTGCTTTTGAGGTGAGTTGCTATTTTTTTCAATTTTTGCATTAAACTGTTGTCTGCTTGAATGATTATTGGAATCATAGGAATAGATCATTGTAAGTAAGCTTACATACTCCTATTTTTCTACATATGTTTGAATGAGCTAATATTTGCATGCTAAATAAGATTATTTGCATGTTGTATCATCTAGTTCTCATATGTATCTTCAGATTTAATGATTTTGTTTGCAGGATTTGTTGTTTAGCTTACAGGTTTTCCATGATTGGAAGAGTTGTGGTTTAGGTTTGATTCCACTGGTTTTCCAACAGATATTGCGAAGATTGTGCCCCTTGGTGCTTCACTAACAAGTTTCTTTTGCAGATCTACTTCAACAACAAGCACTTCTCTTCTCCTTTTCCTCCTTCAAAATCTTAAATTCTCTTCAAATTGTTTACTATTAAAGAATCTTATTGCTTAGATCCGTCTCATTAAGAAAATCACATATAGATCTAGTTAGTAAGATCCTTTCTTAATTTTATATCTCAGTTCCTTTTTGCAGATAAAGTTATATTTGAAGAGATCTAGCTGAAATTACCCTCTTTTTTGCAAGCATTATAAAGGAAATTTGCAGCTTGCTAATAAGGTAGTTTCCCTTGTTGTTCTATAAAGTTTCATATTCTGCAAGAAAATTTCATATCTTATTGGCTGCCCAAACAGAAAGCCAAGATCCCAAGGAAAGATTTCTTTCCTTGGTTCCTTTTTGCAAAACTAGATTACCCCCGTTTAACAATTTTTACTTAGTTTTTTTTTTCGGTAACTAGCGTGGTGACCCAAAACAGTTTTAAAGTTTGTTTGGAAACATTTGATTTTAATTGATAGCTATTTTTTAGTAGGTTTAACAAAAAAGAGAAGGAGACTTTTCCCATTTTCCGACTCTTGGAAGAACCAGAGCTTCCTGGAGGCTCCCCACACCACTGTGATTTGATTTTAGCTTGTTACAAGCTTGTTGTAAGCCTTTGGATATTAGATAACAAGGACCAAAGTGCATCAATTTCAATTTACTGATATTGTAAATCGCTGCTAATAAAAACAAAATATCTTTTCAAATAGGCTCTTTTGAGCCTATACACCATTCCCCCCTGGGGGGATTTGCATCCGTGTCATTTTTTACTTTTCGTTCATCTTTTTTCAATCTAGCATAGTTCTAATCTTCAAGGTAGTATACTTTGATTTAAAATCATTTCTATATTCCATATCTGGTGGTTTCAAAGTAACTTTAATACTTACCCCACAAGCCTCCTTTTGAGCCGAAAGGTGAAGAAAGGTTCGTGGTAGTCTAATTAGAACATTGTGTTTTGCTTATCTGTTTATGCTTCATTTGCTATCATCATTTTTTTTAGTAACCATAATAAAATCAACCCCTCCTTGATTCCCCGATTGAGGTCCACTTGGACCGAAAGAGGTTCTTGGGGGGTTTTCTTTTTAATAAGAACACCTTGTCTAAAATTTACTAAAATTGACAAGACTCTAGTGTGTATGCTCTGCACTTGACCGTGGTTCATTTGATCATTCAAGCTGCATCAAAAGCAGTTGAGTGACTAGATTAATTATTCCTCACCTCCCAAATTGACAAAACATCAGGTGAAAATCCAACGCCTCGAATGAACTATAAGCGGTGGAAAAATACCCAAAGGGGTGGGAACAACTAGAAAGTTACCTCAAGGCACCAATCTCTGTCACACCCTAATGGGTGCATTATGAACAATAGTCTCTGATATTCTGTTCCAACCCACAAACACCTTGCGGGTAGCCATGAAAGTTCACTTTTGGACATACTCCAAGTACCCCTCAGGTATATTTGGAGTCCCCTTTTCGCCTAATTTAACTCATTCACATTCCACACTAATTTAAAATCTACCAAGAGACATTTGAAAAACATTCATTCAAGCGCATGAAAGCACATTATTTTCTCTGTTGACTCCATTTAAGGCACTGGTGATTTTTTTCTTTCATTTATATATATATTGAGTGTCAGTACTGTGCTTATCTGCTTAAAATCTTGCATCTTGTTATCTTTTGTTTCCACTAGTTAAATTCAAAACTCCTAAACAACTTAATCAATATAACACCATCACACTAAGTAATTATCCTTAGTAATTATATAGGGTCTACCCCCATTGGCTTCATTGAGGAGTCAAGAACAAGGTGACAGCCTTGACTCGAGACTTGCCCCCAAGGACACACTGAATGGCTTGAATATTTCTGCCATGTAACCCAGGTGTGTGAAAGGTGGCAACACCATCAAATGAAGATTTAATACCTGACAATTTGATTCTGTTAGAAGCTTAGCTAATCCTTGACCTTTTACCAATTTTGTTGGTTTAATATCCATATCATACTCCATAACCTTTGCTATCCATATACCTCTTTTTCCCTCACTGTCAGGTTGTGCTAAAATCTCCTTGACTGCTGAACTTGGAACATATGCCAAAATATTGGAATGTAAAACATATATTCTAAAAATTTTGAGAGCTTTAACTAATGCATATGCTTGTTTTTCCATTGTATTATATTTAAGCTCTGAATCTCTTAATGTTTTACTGAAAAAAGAAATTGGTTGTTCCAAGCCATCTGTATTCTATTGCAATAACACACCAACTATAGTATCTTTAGATGCAAATGAAAAAATTGCAAAATCCCTTGTATAATCTAGAGCTATCAATATTGGTGCTTCTATTAATGCATGCTTTATGGCTTCAAATGACTGTTTAGCCTGATCTGACCATTTAACTTCCCTATCCTTCTTGAGCATCTCAGCGATATGTTTGATAATTTCTGTGAAATTAGGAATAAACCATCTTAAAAATTTGATTTTTCCAATGAAAGATTGAATCTCCTTTTTATTTCTAGGAATACTAATTTTTAAGATGCCTTTTACTCTTTCTGGATCTATTTTGATTCCTTCAGCAGAAACAATATGCCCTAACAACTTACCTTCTGTCATAGCAAAGTGAGACTTTTTTGGGTTTAATGATAAACCAAATTTTTGGCACTTAATAAAAATTTGTCTTAAATGTTTCAGATGATCTTCATCAGACTTGGAGAAGACTATAATATCATCTTGGTATATTACTACAAATTTTTCATTTCCCCCCAAAAAGGCTATATCCATAGCCCTCTGAAAAGTGGCACTTGCGTTCATAAGCCTAAAAGGCATTTTATCATACATAAAAGTCCCCCATGGAGTTGTGAATGTTGTTTTTTCTCTATCTTCAAGTTGTACTGCAGTCTGGTTATAACTAGAAAAACCATCAATCATTGAAATTCTATGAGATCCTACAACTCTCTGCAAAATCTGATCAATTTTTGGTAATGAATAATTATCTTTCAAACAAGATCTGTTCAAGTTGCGGAAATCAACACAAAGCCTTATTTCTCCATTTTTCTTACGTATAGGCACCAAATTTGCAATCCATGATGAATATCTCAGAGGTACAATAATTATTTCATCTAATAATTTCTTTACCTCCTTTTCAATTACTGGCAGCAATGCTGGGTTAAACCTTCTAAGTTTCTGTTTAAAAGGCTTAGTATTTGGTTTCAAAGGAATTTTATGTTGAATTATGCTAGTGTCATAAGTTCTTAAATCTTGATATGACCAAGGAAAAATTTCCACAAATTCTTTCAGCAAACCAATATACTTTTTCTTTTCCTTCTCTGACAATGATTTTGACATTTTTATCATTTTAGGCCGATCTTCAGAACCAATGTTATAATCTATAACATTCTCTTCAGTGGTCTGCAAGGTGGGCTTCAACAACATATCATCCTTTGAAAACAACCTTTCAAGTGGAACAAGTCCCTTGGGAATGAAGTTTCCTTTTAATTCAACAATCTTATGATCAGCTATCGAATCATTTCTACAAGGTTTATTTTCCATTAATTCAAAATCCTATTCTTGATCAACTAAGTCATCTAAAAATTCGCCTACTAACTCCAAAAATTCTTTTTATCTCCTGATCATCATGAAAACCTTTCCAGTGTTTGATGTCATCCGAAACAGATGGTCTGTATCTCACATCAATTGGATACTTCAAATGTGTTACTTTTGGAACCTCAAAATAGGATGCTGCTAAGACTAGGGAATCAACTGTTTCATTATATTCTCTTGGAACAAAACTTATATTGAAAGATATAAAGAAATTTTCAATTAAATCCCAAGCCTCATTTCTATAAACTTTCAATAAATATTGTTTTACCTGGTAAACACTCTTTACTTGCTGAATTACTAATTCGGAGCTGCCAAACATAGCAAGCTCTTTAATACCCAATTCTTTTGTTGCTCTTAATTCAATAATCAAAGCCTCATACTCAACAGTATTATTGGTTTTTTTAAATTCCAATTTGTACATAAGAGAAATGACCTCACCTCCAGCTAAAATCAATAACACTCTTGCTCCTACTCCCTCCTTACTTGATGCACCTTCAAAATACATATACCATAAGCCATCTGGTTCTTCTTTCTTTATCTGAACTAGAATATCTGTATGTACTTGTAAAACTCCTTCAACTTCATCACTTAATTGCAACATACAAAAACCAAGGTTCTCATTAATTGAATAAATTGGATGATTATTAGGATGTTTACTATCACTTACCAAATATGCCATCTGTAATTCTCTGTAAAGTCTTCTGAATTTTCCTCCAAATACTGGAATTGTAGCATATGAAAGATCCATTTGCAAAGTTCCTCCATCTTTTTTCCCAAGATCTAGACAATAGCATACCAAATTTAGGAGAAATATTTGCTACAATTATATCCATCAATACACTCTTCATAGGTACTTGAGTTAAATTCACCACCACATCTTTAATAACCCCAATACACTTCACTGCCCTAGAATCAAGTGCATACAAATCATGATATGGTCTGGTAACACTCATCCCTAAAGCTTCCATGACTGCTTTTGGCATGAGGTTATGTGAAGCTCTGGATCAAGAAGACAATTGTGTAGTAGCTTCTCATGAATTGAAAGAGTCACATAAAAAGGAGGGGGATATTCTAAATTATCTTCGGGTTGATCAAAAGTTTTTGACCCCATAGTGATAGTAGGTTTTTCATCTTGAAAATTAATCTCATCCGATGGGATAGGACTCTAAAAGTTTTAAAAGCTACTTCCCTGTAAGCTTTGTTTTTAATCAATTTTTTTAAAGGAATAGGGATTTTAACCTTATTAAGTTCATGCTCCAAATTGAACCCACCTATGGATTTGTTCACCTCCTCAAGACTTACCACTTCATCCCTTTTCTCTTTTAAAATTTGTTTCTTATTTGAAGACATATTTTGTTTAATAGGATGAGCTTTCACAATATTTTTAGCCTATGCTGCATGTTTTACCCTTGATCTAAGATCATATGATTTTTGTGGAATTTCCTGACAAATTTTAGGCATGGACATTTGATAATCATTTTCTTCATAATGATCTAGTTCTGTAGCATAATGATAATCAACTTTAGTCAAAAAATGAGAAGAAGAATCATCATCAAACTGACTAATATTGTGTTCCTTTTCTTTCAAATCATCTAACTCTCCTTCATCTATCTCATATGACTCATCATCTCTCACATTATTGATTTGAAAAGGAGATTGAATCCTCTGTTCTTCATTTTCTTGCCTCTCCCTCTGAATATCATTATTTTGTGTTTCTCTTGGCAAAAACCTAGGGGCAAAAGGTCTTCTGAATTGATTTTGATTTCTTTCTCCTTCAGGTATAGGTTTGTTCTGATTTCTATTTCCCAACTCCAACCTATCAATCTTAACAGACAAATTTTTAATGATTTTATTCATTTCATCCATTTTACTGTCTAAAGATATTCCTGTAGGATTGGATGTAATGATTTCTTTTTTACCTTTTTAATCTATAGTTTGATATTATGTTTCCTCTTTGAGTTTGTTTGAAGCCAAAGTATTAGACTCTACTTCCAATGCTGCATCTTGCATATTTTGAAGTGACATGGACTTTCTTTCCCTCAACAAAAAAAAAACCATTATCAAAAGAGTTTGCATAAGTTAACTTTGCTGATGTCTTGGATGGTTTTATTTCAGCTGGTATTCTACTATACATTTTATTGAACCTTTTAGAAAAATCTCCCACAACTTCATATTTCTTTCTTTTCAATGATCCAAAATCTGTAATGTAGTATAAATAATATTTAGTATCTCCCCATTGTCTCATGAACACCTCTCTTAAAGCATCTATACCATCTATAGAGTTTGGTGGTAATTCTCTAAACCATTTTCTCACTTCACCATCTAAACTTTGAACAAAAACCCTCATCCAAACGTCTTCATTTTCAAAATTCGGATTGTCTACATAACTCAAGTATGTATTCTAGTGCTCTTCTACAGTAACATCTCCTTGACCATTAAATATCGAAAGATATTTCTAGTAATCTCCTCCTGGGAGAGAATTAAGAGGCTGGGGTAAAACTAGTGGGGCATATCTTACTGCTACCATAGCAGCCATCCTATTCTGAGACTGAGCCATTCTAGGGCTGGAAATGTTTGAACTTAAATTAGACTGATTGGTGCTTGAATGTTGTGATGAAGGAGGCAAATTACTAAGATTTGGCTGATTCATTGGGATGGTATTAACAAAAGGTATATGGGTTGAAAACAAAGAAGAAGCTCTTGTTTGCAATGCTTCAAGTTTAACCTCCTTAGACAACAAAGGATTTGTGAAAACTTGGAAATTGTCAATTTAAGAAGGGGTAAATAACAGATCTAATTCATCTTTTCCTTTCTTAGAATGTGGATCAAAAGAAGGAACAAGGAAAAATGAATATTCGGGAATCTCCAAGGCTGAAGGATGTTTAAATTTTTCTAATGAAGTAGAACTTAACCTTTTCCTAGCCTCTTTTAATATCTGTTCAGGATTTGAGACTCCTAGATTTAAAGGTGATGAGGGATTTCCTCGAGTTCCTATAATTTTTGAAGCCACTGTAACTTTCTGTAGGTGACTAATGTAGTCTATAACAGGTCCCACTGATCTTGTTCACCTTCCAAAATCAGATACATAAAGATGTTGAATACCCAGGGAGGATGTACTTTCATTTCTCTGTCCCCAGCAATGACGCCAAAAGATGTTATCCCTAAATTTGAACCTAGACTACTGGAGTTCAAGCTCAGAGAAATATTTAAAGATAATTCAATATTATAAAATCAAAATCAAAGCAGAATTGGTATGTAATCAAAGATACTGGAAAATCACATAACCATTAAAGAGCTGTATGACATAAAATAAAATACAAAATTCAATAATAGGAGGAACATGAGCATGAATTTATGGAATGGACTTGAATCTATCACTAAATATAAGATGGTAACTGTATGTTATCATAAGAATCATGTAATGGAATGTATTTTACCATATACATGATAAATCATAAAAAACACAATTCATAAAAAGAGCAAGACCATCTTATAACCATAATCATATCAAAGTATAACCTGTATTAAAGATGCAAAGAGTTTTATGCCTTATAGTACATATCAAAATTGGATTCCCATCTCCAATTGCCACCACCTTCATATCTAGCTACTATCCTTTATATACAAAACTTCTGAGTTTTTGAGAGAGTTATCAGATCCTATTTTTATGGATCGAATTTCTTCAAAAATAGTAAAGTCGATCTTTTTAAAACAATATTAATACAAGTGTAATATAAAATAAAAATAGAAAAAGAAATCTGTCAACCCCTAATTGCTTTCAAAAGCCAACTATCATTCTAAGTCTAAAGACTCTTAGAAGCCTCTGCTAAAATAGTCAGATCACTTAAAACCTGGGATCTTTTTTGCAATCTGGCAAACTCAGCATTTTTGTTCTCCATTTGATTGTGCACCTCTTTACTCTAGGTATTCATGTGTTCATACTGCTTCTGGATGGCTCTCTTCTCCTTCAATATGTCTTTAGATATTGAAAGTAGCTTTTGGTAATCTACTTCTTTTTCCTCCAAGTCCTCGCGTAACCTTTTATTTGCAGTCATTAACTTCTCATTGATACTCTGTAAAAAATTGGTTTGCTCCTTATATGTCTATAGAGACTTTTTAATCTGGTTCAATTATGGAGCTATTTCAATAGGTTTTTCTTTCATAAGAACTTCATATTTTTGTGAAAACTTTGAGACTGAACAATCTTCTGAATACACCTATTTATTTGTGCAAAATATTTCAGGTATAGATCCTGCAACACCCAGAATATCACTGAAATTTTAATTATCTAAATAGTATTGATACTTGGATGTGTGTATAGTTTCCTCACTAAAAGAATCATTTTCCATTACAATCTCTCCACAGTCTTCATTTCTATTCTTTGGAATATGCACTAATTCCATTTTTGCTTGCTTCTTAGTCCTTACTAGGCTTCAAACCAATGCCTTTTGGATTCAAAACCTGAACTCGTTCTTCATTCTGTGAAGTTATATTCTTTAAAATCATACTCAATGTTTCAGGGTTTTCATCTGTAACTGAAACTTCAGGAAACAAGTTATTTTGGTTTGGCTCTTCTACAAAACCCTTTCCTTCTCCTGCAACATGCTTAGTTTTTTCTTCATGATTTTTCATTTGCTGGTTCAAGTCTTCTATTACCATTTTTCCCTTTTCTTTGGTCTTTTATTCAAACCCTAACTCTGATAGAAAAATTTCCCAAGTTCATCCTTCTTTATTCAATTGTGAAATCAATAATAATTTTATCAAACCCTGGTGGTATATAGAACAAGCAGTGTGATTTGGATGGGCTTCAACCCATGTAATCATCTTTTGCAAGATTTTCAACAGATAAAATGGGAGATTAAGTTTTAAACTTCCATTGAGATGCATTAACAACCTTAAATGACATTTAACGACCCTGTTATAGTGACCTTCACATGTAATATAATTTTGAACCATTTCCAAGGGATTTTTCCAATTGGGTTTTATCTTACCTACATGAATACCATTCTTCCAATCCAGCTTCTCAAACCCTGGAAGCAAGAAATCACCATATTTTATGTGAAAATCCTACTGCTTAAACCATATTTATCCTTGTACTGGAACCCCTATTTCTTTTGCAATAAATTCTTCATTCACCATAGTCTTCAAACCCTTGATCTTAACCACTCCCTCTTTGTAATTTTTTATGAAGGCCCTAGTCACTTGTGTATGATAACCCTGCAAATTTTCACAGAAGGAAAACCAACCCACATTTCTCATTAACTTGTCTGACCTTGGAAATTACAATATCCATTGTGTATTATCGGGTTCCAATCTACAAATCAAACCTCTTGGTCTTCTTTTCATCACAATATCTCCGTCTTCCTCTATTGCTACTTTCAGCATTTTGCAAACTCTTCAAAATACAAACTTCACAGAGCTAATGGAATTCGAAACAATAGCATAAAACAGGTTTTAGAGAAATATGGAATATATCATTGTCAACATTGGTACCATTTTTCATCATATCAAATTCCTCGACTTCATACAAAGAACACTTGTGAAAGCAAATGAGTGACACGATCTATAAATTCATCATTTAGACATGCCTGCCTTCAAGGAATAATAATGATGCTTTTAAACCATAGTACCAAGCCTGTAAAATGTATAATCTTTATCATGTTTTTGAGTATATCCATATACCATCATTTCATTATCAAATTTTAAAATGATATTTATGAATAAAACCATCTGGCAGCGATGCAATATTCTAAGAAATGCTTCCAGTTTATATAACCCAATTTATAATTGATTTTATCATAAAGTCTCTTTCTCTTAATACAATTCCACAACTTTAAATAATAAATGATTTGAGCCTTCAAAAGAAATCACAATAAAATATAGAAATCATGACACACAAAGGTATAAAAAAGAAATAAGGTAATACTAAAGATATGAACTCAAAATAAACAAAAAATATAAAACCCTAGAATAAAAATGAAAAAAAACAATAGAGATAACACATCCTTAAATGCGGTCGCTTAGGTAATAAATGTCGAGAGGGTGAAAATGTCATTTTGGCACTCAAAACATAGACTTCATCGACAATCCTTAATGAATCAGTATGAAAAAAAGTCATCCACGAAAGTGTCGACTCCACAATTTGATTTTTTTCGCAACTGTTGGTGGACACTCAACAACTTCTTCCGAAATGCTTCGTCGGCATAACTCACGGAAACATTCTGATGATAAACGTCAGCTGCAAACTCTAAGTTTTTGTGCTCTAGTCGACTGAAAACCTTGACTTCTGCCGACACCATCAGAAAAACTCATTGGGGACTCCCAAAAAAAAGGTCGTCAAAAAACTCATAAAAAAATTTCAAAGAGAAGTTGTCGGACGGATAAGATAAGTCTTTCTTGATAATGTTGGCTTCAAATGCTAATTCTAGCCGATACTGTAGGTTAAACTTGGTAATATCTTTTTCTAACTTTAAAATATTTCTCTAATTACAAACATCGGTGAGGGAAAGCGAGTATCGATGATAGTGTTGACTTCAAAATGTGCTTTTCACTGACACCGTCAATAGAAAAATTCAAATGTTTCTGATAAATCCAAACAACATTGGTTCAAGAAGCATCAGGTGTAAAATCCAATTTATCCCGATAACTTCGATGCAAAATTATGAGTTTCATCGACTCCATCGGCCGAAACTCACCAATAAATTTCAGTGAAGACTTAAGATGTGGGAAGAAAACGGTTAAAAAACATCAGATGGAAAGGTTGAGTTCTTTCTATGTGTCGACACAACTCGTTAAGTTCTTCCAACACATCGGAACAAAAATTCAAGTTTTAATTTAGTGAAAAAATGACTTTTCTAGTTTTTTCCAGGGGAAAAACTATGTCATGGAATGAACTAGCTGGTGAACACAGATCTCTGAAAAATTATCTTTCTGAAACAAAAACCACTACATGGTACTTGATTGGGGCATCTTATTTCAGGTCTCCTTTAATATTTTTTAATAAATTAGACTCATCTAGGGATACAAACTTCATTCCATCACATTGATAGTAGTCCTTTGGGGTAGGGTAACCAGTTTTAAAAGTATCAATAGATCTCTTGGGGCCAAAATATGAGATTCATTGTACCTCTGTCTTGATTTACCATCAGTTATGATGCCACAGGATCATCAAAGAGATAGACAGATGCATTCGTTTGTTCCTCATTCCCATGCCATTCACATTCTTTTGATGCTTAAAGACATTTAACTTTTCGAGTCTTCCTTGATTGCTCCTTTTACTTTGATAATATGATTTAGGTTCTTCCATCCATGATGTCCTTTTGTGTGAGTGATGATTTGTTTCATCTCATGGATGATGAAGAACCTTTTGGAGCGGTCAATACATTTTACTTATTTATTTCTTTAATATGTCTTCTCGATGTTTATTCTTTGTTTTTTGCAATTTTGACTCTTTATGACAAGCCTTCTGGATTTTGTGCATGGGATTATTTTGAGTACCATACACTCGTCATTTTTTCTTTCTTTTTGTGGGTCTATTGCATCAAGATTCCTAGGACTGATATTAGTGTGAAAGTGGATGGAGACCCAAGATATTATTCTAGACCTCATAAACCTCAGTTATTTTATAGGGTTTAAACAATACCTCAATGTATTCTTAAAGTAGCTTCCCTTTCCGCATTCTATTAATTAAAGAACCCATCTTGCATAAATCTCCCAATAATCAGTTCTTGGATTTCAAGGTATTTTGCAATTATTTAGAACCCTCTATCTCAAAGTACCAAAAACTTGTGATGGCTTATTCTAAAACAAAATCAAATAAAATAAAGAAAATCAGCAAAATAAAACCTTGAAAGAAAGAAAATCCAAAAACAAAAGAAAGGGTTTATTTATGCACGAAAGGACTCCCTAAAAGTACTAGGTGAAATAAGGTTTGAGAACAAGGCCATTAACATGAAGGTTCTCTTCCCGCCCTTGTAAATATTGCATCTTATATGTCTAGGGGCCTATATTCTCAACAATCTAATAGGGGCCAACCCATAGATGTTGAAATTTTGTATGTTTTCCCTTCTCGTCATACGGGTCAGCCCACTTTAGAACCAAGTCTCCAATCTCAAAACTTCCTTTCCCATATTTCTGCTTATCAAACCATCTTTTGACAATTTCTTGTTGGTGTTTAAATCTTTCTTTGGACTTAAGCCTAGGCTCTTCAAGTTTTAGCAAGGTATTAATTCGAGCTTGCAAAACTTCGCTACCAGATTCTCATGAGACTTGAGGTAGCTGAGAGGATGGGAGTAAAATGTTTTGGGGATAGAATAAGTTCTTTCCCATAAACCGGAGTATAAGGGGAAACTCCTAAGGAATTCTTAGGGGTGACCTATCTACCCATAGTACATTGGGAAGTACTATGTGCCAACTTCTCAGATTTTCAATAACAATCTTCTTTAGAATCCCAATAAGATTCTTATTTGTTGATTCCCCTAACCCATTTCCTTGCAGATAATAATTGGTGGAATAATGCAATTTGATTCTCTTTTCACTAGCGAGTTTAGTTATCTTAATTAATGAAAAATAAGATGAATTATCAAAGACAAGTGAAATTTGAACCTTAAACCTAGTCATGATATTTTCTTGTAAGAATTTGATGACAACGTCCTCATTCACTTTGCGTAGTGGAACTTGTTCTATGCATCTCTTGAAATAATCTATAGCAGTGAGGATATATTTATGTTGTAATGAGGAATTTTCATTAATATCTCCAATGATTTCTATACCCCACTGTTCAAAAGGATCTGAAATAATAACAGGTTACAATGGTCCAACTACTTTTGTTAGTATTCCACTGCTTCTTTGGCATACATCGCACTTTCTTACAAAGGCATGAGCATATTTAAACAAGGTTGGCCAATAATAACCAACTCTAAGGATCTTGTGAGTAGTAATAACTACCAAAAAATTTCCTCTAGTAGGGCCATCATGCAATTCCTTAATGACTTTAAAGGCATCTTCTTTCTCGAGGCATTTTAGGAATACCCCATCATAGTTCTTCCTGAAAAGAACTTTGTCAATTATTTGATAAGAAGATGAATTTAGATGAACTGCTCTTCCTTGCTTATAATTTGAATGCTTTGGTAAATATCCTTGTTGGAGGTAATGTACCAGGTCCCTATACCAAGATTCGGGAGCCGTAAATATAGGGCATATATCAATCATATTCATCTCTGCTTCATTTTCCCAATCACCATCTTCATTAGTCCGGCCTTCTGCAATTATCTTACACAACCCTTTCCATTTAATAATAGTGGCTGTTTTTAATTCCAAGTCATACTCCTGTAATGTTGTAACCCAGTTCCCTCTTCGTTCACCCAATTCTTTATGTACGAAGAGGGTTTTGATAGTTGGATGAGGGATGATTACCTTGTTTTTGTTTTTCAGAATGTAAGGTATGAATTGTTTCACTACTTTGAACACTACAGATGCTTGTTTATCCATGACATGGTAGTTCAATTTAGCACCTTGTAATCCAATTCTCATAAATGATATTGGGTAGTCATCTCCCAATTCTCCCTTTTGTGTGGCATTGTTGCAAGTGAGTTATCCGAGGAAAAATTGTACAGAATAAAATCCTTTTCAAAATCATTACTTCTTAGAGAAGGTAAGTGAGGTACTACTGCTTTTGTGTCATTAAAGGCAAACTTCTCCACATCGATCCATTTAAATCGCACACTCTACTTTACCATTTGTTGCAAAGGTTTCATGATTAGTGCAAAGTCTGGGAGAAACCTTCGAACAAAATTTATCGTAACCATAAATGATTGCATACCTTTTTTGTTATTAAGTAATGGAATATGAGATATAGCTTCTATTCTTTCCGAGTCTATGGAGATTCTCTTCTTAGAAATAATATGGCCTAACAGTTTTTCCTATAAAACTATGAAAATTCTTTTCTTAGGATTTAAAGATATGTCATACTTTCTACAATGATAAAAAATTTGTTTTAAATGAAAAACATGATCTTCCATTTTATTAGAGAAAACGGTTACATCATCTAGATATACCACCACACTCTGGCCAATCAATCCACAGAAAGTGATATCCATCTCCCTCTAAAAAGTAGCTCTAGTATTTATAAGATCAAAGGGACTTATTCTATAGGAAAATGTTCCCCATTTCATTCAGAATGTATTTTTCAGCCTATCTTGTTCAACTACCAATACTTGCTTATAGCCTGAAAACCCATCTAATAAGGAGAACAATTCAGAACCCGATACCATTTGGAGAATTTGTTCCATTGGTGGAACTAGGTAATTGTATTTATTTGAAGCTCTGTTCAGATTTTAGAAGTCCACACATAGTCTTATTTATATGGATTTTTTCCTTACTAGAACCAAATTTTCTACCCATTCTGAATGTCTGACTCTAAAAATAATCTTTGCATCTAGTCATTTCTTTACTTCATTTTGGATTAGAGGTTCCAACTTTGGATGCATTTTTCTTAGTTGCTGCTGGAATGGTTTCACACCCACTTTAAAAGGAATAATGTGTTGAATGATACGTGTGTCATAGGTATTCAAGTATTCATATGTCTAAGCAAAGATATCCTTATATTTCTGAAACAAACTGATAAATTTGCTTCTTTCTCTGGGCGAGCGACACTTTCCCAAGTTCACATACTTTGGTTCAACTTCTATCCCTAAATTAATCAGTTCATGCTGCATGGATGAACTGTTTTTTTACATTGGCTAGTTTTATGAATTTTTTGTTAAGATCAAACATCCCCTCAAGCATCCTCACTCCTATGGGCATAAAATTTCCTTTGGATGCTTCTTCAGTTTGTAGGTTTTCCTGATGCTCTTCATCATCAATCACAAAGTCTTTGAAAGTTTCATCATTCATCAAGAAACCAATGATCTATTTATCATCATCAAACACCCTCAAATTCATAATGTTGTCTGGTATCGATGGCCTGAAAATAAGTTCAATAGAGCACCTATTGTTAGTTGGTACTAGCCTTGCAACAAAAACATCTAAAAAATCAAATGCAACATTTTGTAACCTAGGAATTGAACTTATATTGAAAGCATTGAAATTTGTTATTAGATCCTAAGCTTCAGTTTGGTATCCTTTTAGGTGTGGTGACAAACAATGAATTGTGTTTATGATTTGTCGTACTATTACCTCATAATCACCAAACACTTTTAGATTCATAACTTTCACTCAATGGCTTTTCTCAGGCCTTGGACTAGAGCTTCATATTTATATGTATTGTTCGTGCATTCAAACTCTAGTATATAAGAGAGAAACTGCTTATTCTTATCTGGGTTGATTAACACACAGTCAGCTCCATATCCCTCTTGTGTTTTGGAACCATCAAAATACAAAAACCAAAATATATCTTCTAAATCTACCCAATTAGTGTTACTTCCTATGTCATAAATTAAATTTACTATGTTACAGTCGATATCATCAATTTGTGCAAATTGAAGGAGATCAAACTGAGTGCCTAATTCAAAACTTGTTTCTTTGGCATGATAATTTCCTGGTTCAATTTCCAAAAAGTAGTTACCCAAGACTGAAGTTGAGAAGTTTACAGGTTCATTTTTTCCTTCCAATTGAATTACATTGTGTTTCATATGTGGTTCCCTCATTATCTTAATCTGATTTTGACCATTCTTATAGGGAAGCCACATATGAGACCTATCAGTTGCAAAGTACCCATTAAGTTTTGCATATTAGTCCCTACTTAATATCAATCCATAAACTTATGGGATTTCTACTACTATGATATCAATGAATTGACAAACTCTATCATCTACAGATAATCGAATTAATACATCTTTCATTTCTCATATGAACTTGACAAGAGATCTATCCAATTGAAAAATCTTACATGAGGATGGTGTAGGTTGACCATTAATATTGTTACATACAGAGAGTGGCATGACATTAGATGAATCCCTAGAATCCACCAAACAGTTGTACACATTATGATTAAAAATCTCAAAGGATAAAACAAATGGAAAATCCTAAGATTTGGATTCCCCCCCAATACTTGCTTCATTAATTTCTTTATTAGATTCAATGTTTTATTGGGAGCTGCGGAGTTGTGGAACAAAGGCCTCCAACAACTTATTTCTTTGCTAGGGTAAATTACATAATTCGAATAAAGAAATGTTTACTTTGGTCTACTTAATGTCTTCTATAATGTAATAACCCATATCATGTTCTAACAAACCTTTCTTGGATCCCTCTATTTTCTTTACTGTGGTTGTTACAGGATTGTCAACTATTGGGTTGGTCTCTTTAATGTTTGTCAGATTAAACTTAGGTGGGGTTGGGTAGTACTGAGGATTTTCTTCAAGTTTTCCTTTATCTTCTTGATTTTAGGCAGTACTAGAATTTCATCCACTACCGGTCCTTTACTTTTGGTTGTAACATTAACCAATGATAGTTGAATATCTTTTGTAGGCTACTATTCAATTAGTCCCAATGTAGGTACACAATCCCATAATACCACTGTAGTTTCCTCTGTTGTTTCATTCTGTTTTTTTGTTTGGTTTTATTCTACTTCAGGTTCTGACAATTGTGCATATAACAATTGTTTCATCACCAAAGTCATGGAATTAATCCACTACGGGAAGCTTTTTCTAGATTGTGGTTCTTGATGAAAAGTACACAAATTGTCCATGTCTACCTTATTAAAATTCAAGACAGTAGAATTATGCATAGGTGGTTGAGGTGGTCCATTATCTTCCCTCTTCCTGTAGTAAGGTTTGAATGTCCTTTTCGATGTGCTAGCTTCTTTTTCCTTTTCCAAATATACTATTTTATTCGATAACTTCAGAACCATCTTAACCACATTATCCAACTCACTTGAATGTTCTTCATTAGGTCTAGTTAACAATAATGGTCTTTTACTAGCTATTGTCTTTATTTCTGGTTTTGTAGTGTGTTTGGCTATACTTTCCAGTTCAGCTTCTACTTTATTGGCTTCCTTGTAATTTTCTACCAACATATGTTTGACTACTCTTTTAACAAACATCTCTATAGAGGGATTTAGTGCTGAAGTATAGTATTCTATTAAAGTTTATTCCATTGTTTTTGTTGTAGCACTAAAATTACGTATATGAGAAACAAACCTATGGTTGAAATCTTGAAATTTTTATTTCTTATCCATCCTTAGAGATTCCTAAGCTTTAGCCTCAAAGGTATGTGGAAAAATCCTACACATAACATCTTCATGTTGAACATCTAAAATTTCCAAAGCTAAGTAGTAACTTTGCAGGTGGTCTTCAATGAAAATGCCCTTCCCATGGTTGAACTTTGGTAGAGCCCTTTCATGATGTTTGGGTAAATCATGAAAAGGTGCGGCCATGGTGTTCTTGTTATACCAAAATCCTTTCATATACATGTGATAAGATCCTTAACACTTCTATTTTCCCTCAATCCCAAACCTGGAGTGGAAACAGTGCTCTAGATGTCAATTTTACATAAAAAACCCTACCACTGCTTTGGCCCTTTAGCTTATGAGTGGTACCTTATGCACACCACCTGAGTCCTGTTACAAATAAGTGGTGCCACTGCATATGTGATTTGTTGTTGAAGCAGTTCTTACCTACACCTCTTTGTCATAAAGGTATATAAGTGGTACCCTTGGTAAAAGGTGAAAAAAAGAAGCTTCACAAAGCTTCTAGATCAAAAGCTTCGTGGATAGCCTTATCCCTGCTCACCTGGGTCAATTAAGCTTGAGATCCATGCTTTGGGGATCTCATGGCCATCTCACCCACCAATCTCTCAACCATTTTTATCCTTTTGAGCCCTATAAATACAAACTCATACTGCATGGTTGAGGGGGAGAACTAAATGGCAATGTTATGCTGTTGAATTGACTACCTAGCCCAATCCATTGGAGAGAAAAAGAGAGCAAGTTGGAGCTATCAAGGATGAGGTGTTTTTCTTGTGGGGATCTTGTCAACACTAAGGCAATGGTTGTAAGCTTCTTCATTTATTTCTTAATGCAAAGCTTATTTCCATCCCACATATCTGTTGTACTGATCTCGCATGTATATGTTACTCGATTCCTTAGTCACTAGTATGGATGTGTAAAGAATTCCTGGTAGCTTTGATGTTCTTGTTTGTTTGACATGTTATGCAGGTACACAGGTTTTTCATCAAAGTGTTATTCCAGGTGTTTACAACATTCATGGAAGTTTTTCACCCTTTGTTGTTCATTTATTTGTTCTGGATCTGAACCATTCAGACCAGAGGAACAACTTTTGTCCACAGAAAGTGCAATATTACTAACAACAAATTTGGAAACCATACTAGGGATAAAAGCAAATTTTAGTTGATCTGATATTCCTCAGTCCTTGAACACTTGTCCAAATCCAGGATCTAGTATGTAACTCTCTTTAGTCAAATCTGCCATCTCACTTAGTGAAGTTTGGTTTAAAACTGTCAGATCTGTTTGGATCTTAATCGCTTTGACTTTATATGCTCTGTTTTATTGTCAATTCATCAATCTTTATCTTGATTTGAACAATTTTTGACTTGAAATCTCATTCTCTTTGTGTTCTAGATTTATTCAAGGAATTTCGCATGTGCTGTAGGAAATAAGAGGTGCCACCGCTTGAACCCTGTTAGCCATAAGCGGTGCCACCTCTTGAGTGCAGTGATCCAGAAGAGGTGCTCATCCAGAACTGCTCTGTCAAAGACCCCTCCAAGACGGTGCCAGGTAGGCGCTATTCCAGACTTAGTATTTTGATTTTTGTGTGTTTTTGTCTTACTTTTTGCTGAAAATGAAGTGTATTTTAAACAAAAAATGCTCCCTCGCGGTCGGGAGGGGCCATGAATTGTATATTATATAGTCGCTTTGATTGTTGTATTATTTCTGCATTCAAAGAGAGTTTATGTTTCTTGCATTGGATTTTGTGTTCTTTTCTTTGCTCGAAACCTCTTACTCTTTTCTGTAGATATTAGTCGTTAGAATTGGGAAATATACATTTCATTTTCTTGTGTATTCTTTGGTTTGTTTTGGACTTGGAATGCATGAGTGATCCATGTTGTTTTTGGTCTTTCTTTGCTTGGGGTGATTCTTGTTTCCTTTTGCATGCTGATTTTTTTAGTGCTTGGTAGGAAACTTGGTTCTTCGTTTCCTTGTCTGTTTCAAAGAGAAGTTTTAGTTTTCTCTCTCCTTTTATTTATTTGTAAGCATTGTTGAACAATTTTCTTCTTGTTTTGTGCATGATTGTTTGAAATTATAGATCTTACTTTCATTGAGAAGAAACATCTATTTTCAGCTTTGCGTGCATTAGAGTTAGATTTGTTTGGAAACGTTAGTGAAATCATCTTTCCATTGAGTTTTTATGCCTCTTTTTCAAGCATGAAAATATAGGAAACATTTTTTATTTATGTTAGATGTTCTCTAGATCTCTTTTTTATTTTTTTCTTTAAAGATTGATTGGGGTGCATTGATATTTTACTTTTCGTTCGAAAAGATAGAATTACATTTGCATTTGGGTGTGCATTTTGGAAAGAAAAGTAAATATCTCTCCCTCTTTTAGGTAGAATTTCATTAAAGAGGAAAACGTGCACTATCATATAGATCAGTATGCATCTTCTTTAAATTCAAGTTTTCAATCCATGGTTCCACCTAAACGCACAAGATAAAATTAACGGTAGTACTAGGTTAAAACTTTTAGCAATTTGAGTGATACGTTAGTGACGTGTTTGGGCATCGTAAAACGTAGGAGCTATCGTTACTTTGTCTTCACTGCATCCTGAGACTCACGCGGTTCTTCCACGTACCATTAGTATATCGAACGGCCTTTCACGTACCCTTGAGGTATATAGAAATGTACTTCACCTACTTTATTATATATCGGAAGGCCCCTTGTGAATGGTTGTACATTAGACAACACTACTACTGATTTGAGCTCCCACATACCTAGCGTATATAGGGAGACCCTTTTTAGGAATCCTCAAACCATCTGAGTTATCCTTTTGGCCTGTCCTATGAGGTTCCTCACTCTTATCCACTCCTTTCACATGTTTTCTTGTTTCTTTTAGTTTGAGTAGTACTTGCTTGTGCATGGTAGTTAGGGGTTTTTTTATATATTTTAGAGATGGCATCCCCATCTGGGACTACCAATCAAGAGATCCCTTTCCAAGGTGTACCTTTTGTAATCCCTCCAAGTGAAGGTATTGGTCCTCCCTTTATTTCCACTCTAAATATTCCTAGGTTAACTATAGGATTATTGGTCTAGCTGTTTAATCTAGTAATTCCTATTACACCTAATGTCTCAAATGTCACCTCTCCTCTGAGAGAGGATCAACCTCAACCTGATCCCTCTCCTTCTTCATCGATTGTGGCTTCATCTCTTTCTTATTATTCACTTGACCAGAGCTCTATGGTTAGTAGTAATGTGGATAAGAAGAAGAAGAAAGGGAAGGGTAAGAATAAGAAGGATAAGAAAGAGAAAAAGAATAAACCATCTGCTCTTGATGGCACCCATTCTAAGAGAACACTCGAAAAACCCAAGTTCCCTTGTAAGATTTGCAAGGGGGACCACCTTCTTAAGGACTGTCCTGGTCTTTCCTGTGTACAAGAAGAGTGGTCTAAAAGGTCCAAACCATATGTGTCATCAACCTTTGATCATCATGTTGATGATACTCCCTCAGCCAATGACCCATTGGTAAAAGTTTGTAAGGGTAAATTCTTGTATCCTTGTTTGATATGCAAGGCTATGCATCGTACTTTTCTTTGTCCAAGCATGGATGAAGCTTCGCATTGGTTGGAAAATATTAATGATCATCAACAAGTGACTCCAACAAGTGATAGTAAGTTATCCCTCGATTCCTCGCTAGTTAACCAAGTGATCAATTCAGTTTCATCTATAATTGATCCCACTCTTCCTTTGGAGAGTGAAGTGGTCGAGTCGATGTCATTTCCACCTGATCCCACTCTTTCATCAAAGAGTGTTAAGACTGAAGTAGTCACTTTGACCAAATATTCATCTTGTTCTTCTCTTCCAGTAGAGAATGAACTTAAACCTACTGAAGTTATCATGCTTCATTCTGATTGTTCTCGACAAGAGGAATTTTTTTTTGTTTTGACAGAACCCTCTCTGAGTAGTGAGGTTATTTCCTTTGACTGGAGTAACCTAACAGAGTCTCATCTTCATTCAAGTGTTCCTTTCCAGATAGTTGTGAATGTTATTGCTAGGCAGATACTTCGTACTATTGTTGACAAAGGGGCTTCTGTCAGTATTATATCCTCAACTACTTGGAAAGATTTAGGTTCACCTCAGCTTGTACCATCCACCAATCAAATACTGGCTTTTAATCATAGGCCTACTGCACCTTTAGGGACCCTTCCTTATTTACCTATTACATTAGGAGGGAAAATTGTCTATATTGATGTTATGGTGGTCCAAGGTCCTTTAGATTTTAATCTGCTCCTTGGATGTGATTATTTTTATGCCATGAAAGCCATAGTGTCCACACTCTTTAGAGTTATGCATTTTCCCCATGATGGGAAGATTGTGACCATTGATTAGCTTCCTTTTGTGACACTTGACCATCGCATTACTCCTAGTAATCAGACTGCTCTGAATGTACCACATGTTCTTGTGTTTCCTTCCCATTCGTCTAGTTAGCTTCTTCCCGTCATAGGTAAGATGGGGGGCATGGCTCTAGTATAATGAAATCATAATAGAGATAAGTCGCTAGATTTTATGAAATGGGGGAAACCCACCAACCTCTAGATATCATGTTGGGTAGGAGCAGGTTCAAGAGCATAGTTTACTTTTGGATTCAAGTTCATTAAAAAACAAAACCACTCGATAAACATAGTTTACCTTTTGGTTTCAAGCTTGCATAAAAATGAAACCATGTGTTGAGCAAAGTTCCCATTCTGCACCAAGCTCGTTAAAAAATGAAATAGGTTTCCTCAAGCATAGTTTACCTTTGGGTTTCAAGATTACATAAAAATGAAACCATGTTCCAAGCATAGTTACCTTCTATTTCAAGCTTGTGTAAAAATGAAACAGATCCCCTTCCCTTGAGTCAAGTCTTCCCTTTAGTGTTATAACTTGAACCTTCTTTTCACCTACCCAATTCTCATTCTTTCTACCCCCTTGGTGAACATTTTCACATTAGTAACCAGGTTTTTAGTTTGGGTATCGAAGAAGAATCTTCAGATGAAATGAATCTCGGGGGGCATGTCGAGCCCCTAGAAACCATGCTAGGGGTAAGCTTCGCTAGAAATCATGTTGGGTGCAAGCTTCCAAAATCTATATATCATGTTAATGGGGTTTTTCAATCATAGTTTACCCATTGGTTTCAATCTTGCATAAAAATGAAACCAATCCATGAGAATTCTTTCAACTGATCTTCGAGCTCGTTAAAAATAGTAAGATGGTGTTGAGATTACTTTTCATTTTTCGTGCTCTAGTTGAAACATGAAAAGTGGTTTGAGCTTAGTTTATTAATTTTTCATGCTCTGGATTCAAACATGAAAAAGTCTAATGGAGTCTCCTTTAAACTCTTTTTGAACTCCCTAAATATGAAAAGATTGTCGAGTACTTGTCTTCTTCATACTCATAAAAGTATTTGAAGAGTCGTCTCTCTAATGGTAGGTTATCTCTTTTTTGGTTTGGATGGACTATTTATGAAAAAGGAACTCTCCATCCAATCATGACTGGAAGAGTTTTCTAAGGTATTATTTTATACCTTTTCGGGCTTTGGAGACTAAATCATACAAAAAAGGACACTTTGGAGTTTTCTTTCGTCGTTGTTCAGAATCTCTAAATAGGAATGACACCGAGTTTGCTTTCATTGGACTTGTTAAATTAAACACTAAGAGACCCTTTTTTAGGAATAGATCCCTCCTTTCTTAGGTTTGTAAAATAGATGAGTTTGGACTTGTATTCGAATGAGCTACAATGAGTGTTTGTTACCCTCTTTGAACTCATAAAAACGAAAAGAGGCACTCATCAACCATGATGGGGAAATTAAGGAAAGGGAATCATTTTGCAAATAAATGGTAGTTTGTCGTTACCTTTGATCATGGAACTTGTCTGCATATCATTTCAGTCAATTGGGTATCCAACTGATTTCCATGACGATCCACTTTCATGAGTCATTTCACTCCTTTGAGTTTTTCAAAAGAATGCATTGTCCACTCTCACACTGTGTGTGTGTCTGGTCTAGTCATGTTGCCAAGTATTTTGTCATGCCACCCAATGTTCAAAGGGAAGTTGAAAAAGTTTACCTCTACAGTCAAAACAGTCTTCATGTCAGTACTTTTTAGTCAGTCTTATGGTTACCTTATTTACATCATTCCCAAACTTTGTTCCGAGTTTCATGTCATCGATGTGGGATTCATCATGGCCCTCCTTCGACGAGACTATTCCTGTCGACATCAACTCATCATCCAGGAAATAGTCTTAGAAACAAGTTTAGTACCTTGAGATCTGTATGCCTCAGTGACATATTCTCTAGCTCTCGACATAGGTTCACATCATTGACATTTTATCAATAGAATCAATTAGGTGTTCAACATCAAGACATATATTCACACTCAGTAGATTGTACTAGGGTACCTTGGGAATCATTGACATTAATGGTGATTTCCCTCGCACTTGTTAATGGTTCACATCATTGGTCGGTAATCAAGTGGTTTTTACCATGTTCGACTTTAGAACATTGTAATCACATGGATAGAATCATACTTTTTGGAAAAGGAGACAAAGACCCTGGATACTTGTTTAGCACTTGTTGCTTTCCCCCGGTTGCAATGGAGTTTTTGTATGTCTAGCATGGATCCACATTTGTATGGTCATGGCTACGCTCAAATTTGCGTCTGTATAACGTAGATCTACATTGTATTTCTAATAGCTATGTCCAATTTTGAGTAGTCTATCACATGGATCTACGTTGTATTCTAGTAGCCATGGTTGTTTATTTCTCTCATGGATCTGCCTTGTATTGGTCTGTAGCCATGATTTGGTTACATTTTTCTATGAGTCAATAATATTGATGTATTGCAGATGCCTACTTGACGACACTCTCCAATCAAGATGACTCTTACCTCAAAGTGACAATTTGTTCTCTCAAATCTCTCGCTTATCGTATCCCTCTAAGCCTCATCCTTTGGGGGGAATTCTGCTATACCAAAATCCTATCATATACATGTGATAAGATCCTTAGCACTTCTATTTTCCCTCAATCCCAAACCTGGAGTGGAAACAGTGCTCTGGATGTCAATTTTACATAAAAAACCCTACCACCACTTTAGCTCTTTAGCTTATGAGCGATACCTTATACGCACCACCTGAGCCCTATTACAGATAAGCGGTGCCACCGCATATGTGCTTTGTTCCTGAAGTGTTTCTTACCTACACCGCTCTGTCATAAAGGTATATAAATGGTACCCTTCATAAAAGGTGAAAAAAAGAAGCTTCACAAAGCTTCTAGATCAAAAGCTTTGTGGATAGCCTTATCCCTAATCACCTAGGTCAATTAAGCTCGAGATCCATGCTTTTGGGATCTCATGGCCACCTCACCCACCAATATCTCAAACATTTTTATCCTTTTGAGCCCTATAAATACAAGATCATACCCCATGGTTGAGGGGGAGAACTGAATGGTAATGTTATGCTATTGAATTGACCACCTAGCCCAATCCATTAGAGAGCACAAGAGAGCAAGTTGGAGCTATCGAGGATGAGGTGTTTTTCTTGTGGAGGAGTTTTTCAACACTAAGGAAATGATTCTAAGCTTCTTCATTGATTTCTTAATGCAAATCTTATTTCCATCCCACATATTTTTTGTACTGATCTAGCATCTATATGTTACTGGATTCCTTAGTCACTAGTATGGATGTGTAAACAATGTTCTGGTAGCTTTGATGTTCTTGTTTGTTTGATATGTTCTGTAGGTACACAGGTTCATCATCAAAGCATTATTCCAGGTGTTTACAACATTCATGGAAAGTTTTCACCCTTTGTCATTCACTTATTTGTTCTGGATCTGAACCATTCAGACTAGAGGAACAACTTCTGTTTGCAGAAGGTGCAATATTCTCAACAACTGTGTTGGCCCTCCATGCTTGTTGATTAGCATTTGGGGGTTTATTATCATTTGAAACCATGATTTTATGAGGATTCTATGGTGGAGACTGTGGGGGTGACTGTAGCAGAGACTAAAATGTAGGGAAATCTAGTCCCAACTGATTAAGCAAAAATTTAAATTTAAAAGAGTAATGTACTGTAATGTTGCATATTGGATTCTACAGGTAGCTGCTCAAATTCCATACACATAATTACAACAGAAACATAAACACAGATATCTCTTCTTTGATAAAAATGTTCATTACTCAATATATACACACGATTTTAGATGGAAAGAAAAATCACTCATTACTACAGAAATAATTCACAACGTCAGAATGATCTCACAGTTGCACAGAGGCTAATTAAGAAGTAATTCAACATTGGAACTCGATACAATCCACATAAAAGCATATGCAGTATTTATCCAGCAAAATTTGTTCTTACTTATTCATAGAAAAAGTGGTTCTTCATAAAAATAACTCAGCGTGCTTGCGTTAGTAAAAGTCCTCTCTATTCTATCTTCTACTCCTATTGATAATACTATTACAAAGGTCTCTTTGACTACCTTGACCTTTCGAATTCCCTGACTCTTTGACTTCAAATTTTTTTCCTCAAGTTCCTTACACTAGGAAGATTGAAATAAATAAAACAAATTACATAAAGTGTCAAACTATAGAAAATACAAAATATTAAGTGGTCCCTGCTGGTCATTCAATGAATTTTCCCCACGCGTTTTCTAGCTCGGCAATAGTTCTATAGTTTACTGGCTCCAACAGTTTCACAGTTATCTGATGCACACCTAGCTGTGATTCTACTTCTATTACCTTTGGTGGGGTCAATCTCAACAAGTTTTCTAAGAGATAATTTCTAATGGTGGCTTGTGCAATCCATATTTTAACAACTTCCTCACCAATGTATTCAATTTTCTAAATGCTCCGTTTGTCTTCTTGCAACCAAATTCTTCATATGTTGATCCTTGTCTGTAAACTCTTTGATCTTGGCTACTAAAAAATCCTAGCATTTATTATGTGCTATGCGCATTTTCTTATAAAACTATGTCCATCTCTCTAGAGTCTTTTCAACTGCAGTGGCCAGTCTCAAAGTATATTTTTTTTCAAAGTCTAAGAGCACTAACTCTATCTTCAAAATTTCTACAGTCTTTTGCGGGAATTGTTTAGGAAGTGTTGAGTTCGATTACGCCCAAGTTAGCTGGATTTGAACCATTTTTGCAACTTTTAACAATCTCATTCTGAAATCAATCGTCATCATAGAAATTTCCTTCAACTTTGTCTCTACCTTCTTGGTTTTATATATTTCCTCTGCAAATTTTAATAGGACTTGGTGAATACTCCTCCAAATCAAGCAAGCTTGATCACAAAAAGGTGTGATATCAAGTTGTCTTCTAGTGGCTGTCTTTAAATAAGTCTGCAATGATTGGTTATGCACCTCCAACTCCTATGCTCTAGTTTTTATCTCCTTTGTTTGCTTGTTTACTACAGATCTCTCAGCTTCTAATTCCAAAATCTTGCTTCCAAGATCCTTCTTCTCTCCCTCATTGATTGTAACTGAAATTACTAGTGCATCCTTTTCTAATTCTAGATATTGGTAATCCTTTTGGAGCTTTTCAAAATCTGATAGGGTATCCTCATGCTTTCTCTTTAACTCATGTCCTTCTCCTCTTTCCTTTACCAAATTGTCCTTCATCTTAAGCATTCTTTCCTTATAATATTCAACATCCTCTACCAACTTATTAACATTATCTACATTAGCTTGCACAGCTGCAACATTTACCATTGCTAGGAATTGAGGATTGATAATCTTTTCAGTTGCTATGACCACATCGGGTTGGCACCTATTTTTAACCTCTTTTCTGATCTTCTTGCAATGCTTTTCTTGTTCTTGTCAAAGAATATTGCATCTAGGCTTCCCATTGCATGTTTCTTGGATGGAGTGAAAGGTACCAATCCAATATCTACAAGATGAATGTGGCCTCCTATAAATGTGTCACCTGATGGGGCACGAGGATCTATTGGATTGTCCTAGGCCTGGTCTTGCTCCAAATTCTCTCTGTCTTGGTCTTGTTGTTCCTTCCTCCTAAGATCTTTAGCTTCCTTTTCAGCTTCATCTCTAACTCTTTCAGCTGATTCCGCTTGTATCCTTTATTATTATTCCCTTTTCCTCTGATCTTCTTCGACTAGTTATTTCTAAGCGTCTTCTACTAGCCTTCGATCCTCTTCTTCACTCTTTCTTGTAGTTTTTGGCAATCTTCCTCATGTTTCCTAGAAGCTTCTTCTTGCTGCTTTTGTTGTTCTGTGGTGCTGCTACTGCCTTTGCCACCAATGGTGTTGATATTCTTTTTGAACCACTTACCCAAGGTAGTCATATTGCAGGAATTTATGTATACCTCCTCATCTTTGTCAAAATGATGGGAGTATTCAAAATGTACTCCTACAAACACACATTATTTTGAAACCTTCTCACAGGAGTCATTCATGTGGAAAATTTTCTACTCGAAATGGAAACCCTTTAGATCCCTCACAAAATCTAGTGTACCTTTTACCTTTGTGAATTTATAGCTACCAATGCAGAATGGAAATGGTGGGTAGACTGCTTTCTTCATGTCAAATAAGAAATTTCTGAACCCATCTATATACAATTGTCTTACTACCTCCGTATGGATTATGTAGTCTGTGGTGTATCTCAGCAAAAATGAGGGAGCTTGGGATCCTTTATACATCCTTAGATACAAACCATATTTTAAGAAATAGTAGTCTCCATATTCGCACACCATCTATGTTGGGTCTGAGGAAAGCGTGCAAGAAATGAGCGCAAATGAAGAAATGCGCAAGAATCAATCCACTGTGCAAGCAAACAAGGAAACCTATTTGGGAAAAGGAAATTTGCGCAGGAAAAGGAAATCTACATCGACAAAGGAAATCTGCACGGACAAAGGAAATTGTGAAAATGAGGAAAGCTGCGCAGAAGAAGGAATATACACAAGATATGTCACCTACTCGAAAAAAGGAAACTGCATGGAAGGAAAATGCTGCAGGGTAAAGAAGTAGCACAAGTGCAGTTTAACGACCAAAAAGGGAAGGATGATCGTGGGTGCTGAAGTTAGCTTAAGTCAGAGGATATCACATGAGTGAACACATGCTGTAAGTAAGGCCGTTAGTGCCTTGTGTCAAGTAATGATCACCATAGCTGTAGCCTGGGGGGTGGTCGATGGTGACAGTTAAAGGACTTCATGTATGCAATTGACCCTGTGTGGTCATGTAAAATAGTATAAATAGGAGGAATTCAATAGTTAGATGTTGGCTTGTTGCTTTAATTTTACTCTTTGGTAGCCTGTTAGATCACTGTTAGTTGCTTTCAATTGGTTAGTAGAGGGTAGTTGGGAGATCCTAGTGGTAGATTAGTCAGAAGCCTGCAGGATGCGGTCAGAGGAAGTGCGATAGAAGAGAATCTCTACTAGAGAGATGCATATGCTAGAGAGTTCGATCTAGGCCGTGTGCATATCAGTAGATGGTAGTAGTAGATTAGGATAAATAAGACAGAGAGCGTGAGAGAAAGAAAGAGTATGAGCTGAAATCCAGATCCAAGATAGTTTGGAGTCAAATATCAGCTGAAGGCGCCATATATTTCTCATGCTTGATGAAGAGCACCTTGTGGTTTTTCTTAGATGGGTTTCCACGTGAAATCTCTTGTGTGTTGATGATTAACTATGTATGTTTGTTTGTGTTTATGATGCAAGTCCTGTTATGGTTGAATGAATGTCGCATTGTCAATAAAAGTCTGAATGCATGAATAGGTTATTATATGTAGCTTTTGAGTATTACTTATGTTTGCAGCAAAATCACTATTGTGTTTTTTTGGAATTGCACATGTATGATTAGCTTGTTGTTATACCCCTTTATGTTTGAAGTACTAAGGTCGAATCTGTGTCGCGCCATTAGTAGTTAAGAAATTATATGTGCGGTGCATGTTATAGTTCGGCATAAATGACTCCATCTTCATGACTTGGTTGAGCTCCTTGGTTGTGTGCCAAGGGACTATAATCCCTTGATGAGCCATAGAAACATGGTTTCGACAGTTACCGATCGAAGAGATATCTCGCGTGAGAATGCACCTACTTTGCGGGTGTTGTCTATGGGGCTTGCTCCATCGAGCCGGTATCTTGGGTGTTTGTTCAGTTGATTGGCTATGCAGAACCTGGGTCGTGTGAGTTAGGAAAAGTGTCCAACAAATGGTTTCATTGCCAGGAAGGAAATGGTGCACAAGATTTTGCAAGCTGGACTCTGGTGGCCAACTATACATATGGATATAAGGAAGTAATGTCGTAACTGTGATGAACGCCAAAGAAAAGGGAAACCATCACTATGTGATGAAATGCCACTTGCACGTCAAATTACACTACAGGCCTTTGATAAATGGGCAGTGAATTCTATCGGCCCTATTAGTCCGTCAAGGAAATGGAATGGTGCGCACTATATTATAACTGTTATAGATTACTTGACAAAATGGCCAGAAGTGACACATATGAAATATTGCACTGCAGCAACTATGGTGAAGTTTCATTTTGAAAATGTAGTAACAAGGTTTGGTTTTATGAATATCCTTATCAACGACCAAGATACACATTTTGTAAATAAACTAACTATTGATTTGATTAAATAATTCCAAATCCAACATAAGAATACAACTCTCCTACCATCCTCAAGCAAATGGAACTGTTGATGCCTTCAACAAGATACTGGAGAATACCTTGACCAAGGTCTGTAATGTGTGTAGAGATGATTGGGGCTAGAAAGTCTCAGTAGTATTATGTGCTTACAGAACATCAAGCAAACAACTAACTGGATACACCCCTTTCCATTTAGTCTATGGACAAGAAGTAGTTGTACCGATGGAGTACATTGTGTCGAGCCTACGAATTGTTGCACTAACAAAAATGATAGATACCAACACCATAGAAGAAATACTTGCACAACTGATTCAAATGGAAGAATAAAACTTCATTGCGGGCTTCCATCAAAACATGGAAAAATAGTGGCAGAAAGCATGGCATGAATACCACATCAAAACAAAATAGTTCAAGGTTAGGTTACTTGTTCTGATGTATGATAGCAAGTTCCTCAAGCACCCAAGTAAGCTCAAAACACACTGTCTAGGCCCATATGTGGTCATGCACATTACTGAAGCAGGAATGGTAAAAATACATAAGATAGATGGAACACCAGTTGTTGATATTATCAACAAAATCCAATTAAAACCATACCGTGATGATTGCGGCGCGGCCCCATAAGGCTGAGGTACGTAGCAAAAAAAAAGGATCTAAAGGGAGGAAGGCAATGAAAGCAGCATCTCCAGTGCAACCTAGCATGGAAAAAGAAAGTTGAGTTGAATAATGGCACACTATAAATCTGACGACAAGATGAATGAGAGACAACTGGCAGTCAGTGGAAGACAACTGGCAGACACCGATAGACCGTTAAATGGACAAGGATTCTAAAAGATTTGGCACTCGCGACAACTCAGTAGCATTAATTTGGAAATTCTAAGGACAATGGAGACATTCTTTTTGGTCCCATCTACCATATTAACCATAACTGAACCTAAGTGTGTGAGTAAAGACGATGAAAGATGAGCCCATGTGCTCCATCAGACGGCCCATCACTGTGTCCAGTCACATCTTGTATGCTCGATCTCCTATAAATATCATTATCCTCTATCATGGTAACCTTTGCATTGCCTTGTAGATCCAAGAGACCAGAGATCCAAGCCAAATGAGTCAAGAAACCTTCAGAGTAAACCAGAACCCTACCTCAGAGCTGAATCCCATGTTTGTTGAGCTATCCAGTGACAATGAAGATTCGACTTTTTCACCAGCTTCACCCTACCCAATAGTAGAAGAATTCCCTTACGTCCCTATACCAACCCATCCAGCTAAGAATATGAAGAAAACGTAGGCTAAACCAAAGGCACCGGAGAGGCTACCATGCCCTCCATCAGCAGGAGCCTAGCTGACACAAGTACCTGTAGCCCGACCACCAGTACACCTGGCCGGGGTACAAGTTTATGGGCCTAGAGGTATGTTGAGTACAGACCTCCCCACTTCCTCTACTCACCTGGAAAAGATACCCAAATCCTACAAAGCCGACCCAGTTCCACCACCGAAAACACAGCTGACCGATGAGGAAAAGAACTTGCTTCCCTCATATGTGTCACCTAGGGTCCTAGGCATAGTAAGAGTGACAGTGGACACGCAGAACGACCTCGAAGATCCCATCATTCTAGAACGGGTCCCACTGACCTCTGATATCACCCCCAAACATCAGGAATTGAGGTTTGAAGACTACGACAGCAGGAAACCAGAGGATCTAGCAAGAAATCGATTCATGGTCATGGTGCTTGGTGTAGCGCCCAACACAGACGTAGTTTCTGCAATGTAATGAGCATGGGAATTGGAGCAATATGGCATCTTAAACCTGCTCCTTATGTCACATTTTGGGGGAACTACCCTGGTCGGGATGTATGTCAAGCAACTCCTAGTATGCTTCCATGGAGGTTACCTCTAGATGGACAAGCCAATAGAGGTAATGGTCAAACTGGTCTCACAAATCATGGGTCTCTCATGGTAAGGATTCAACCTGGCCCCATATCTGCAAAAGGACAGGGAAAAGTTGGAAAATAATAACATGAAGGACAAGTAACAACTTGTCCGTGATAGAAAGGGATACCTCATTAGCTCTATTGGTGACATTGCTATAAGGTCCACAACAAAAATTTTATGCAGTAAGGTGTTACGCAAGATGAGGCCTACTGAATTCACTACCGAAACATTATATCTAGCAAAACAGTGGACGCAAGGAGTGTGAGTTAACTATTCCTAGTTCCTATTGAGTGAACTATTGGACGACGCGGTTGATGCGTAGTAACTTCTCATGGTGAAGTTCCACTACTTGTGGCTTCTAATTATGATATTTTTCGTAGCATGGAATCCTCCACCAGACTATCAACCCATGGATGTCCCAGTGGAATTCATCGACGCAAAGTTCCTAAACCTTTGGGACCACAAAGACAACAAGCGCAATACAAATACAAAGATTGAATTCTTTCTCCAAGGAGAAAGACTTAGACAGATCGTCTGTAAGCGGTATCGACTGAAACCTATGATGGTGGTCAGGTATCCATTCATTAACTTCTAGGAAGGGTTACACAACATCATCCTGCATCCACACAATGACCCCAAGAAGTAGAAACTCTCGACTTTCTTCATCATCAGAGATGCAAATATCGAGAGGGAAATCAAATACTGGCCCAAAGAATGGATTGGCCAGCATGTGGAGGTATATGAGGAACAACAAGTGCATTAGTGGGTTGCATAGTAGAACCCTCCCTAGGACCGCATTAATATCAACACCGAAGAGCACCAAGATGATTCCCAAGAAGAAGAAGAGGAAGACCAAGCATAAGACCCACCCAACAATAGTGATGAACACATCCCTACTAAGGAGGTGGTGCACGCTAAAAGAAGAAGGAAAAGAAAGGGAAAAGAGCCCATGGAGGAATATGCGGAAGCTTTGGGTATCCCGCATAGGAAAAAAAGAGGGCTAATTGACCCAAAGTCATTAGCATAGTAGAAGAGGATATGACTCTTCTTAGAGAGGCAATCGTTGAATTAGTTGAGTCTACTTTGGCTAATATCATGCATAGGAAAACCAATTGGATGGTTTTTCTCACTGTGAAAGTTAACTACCTGGCATAGGTCGTCACAAAAGTGTGTGACATTGTGCAGGATGAAATCTACGATGTAGACCGAATAGACACTTTGGAGACATCGGTGCTACCCCCACCCTTAAGAGTAGAAATACCCGCGCATGAATTTTCTACAAAAGAAGCAAAAAAAGAGGCAAGTGTCCATAGATTGGACACATTAACTTTGGATTTATCTAAGTCGACATTGCCACAAATCTATTCCATTTAGCATTCCACGGCTATAGAGGTAAGAATTCAAGAAAATGAGGTTTCAGATCAGGTAGCCAAGGCAGCTAGGAAAGCGTAGAAGCACAAACATATCATCAAGCTACAATAGGAAGACCTGGAAGCACAAGCACAGAGACATGATTCACTGGAAGAAGCCATAAGGGAGGCAGACATAGAGCTATTAGAGGATGAGGAAGAAGAGGAGGAAGAACCTGTCCACAAACTGAGTTGGTTATCCAAACTGGCCACAGATCTGAAGAAGTAGGTTCAAAAATTAAAGACCAACCAATAGCTGAGCACGCCCCTTGAAGTTATGTAGCAAAGGAAATAATCAGCATATCAATCTATTGGCCGACTTAGGGAAGTCGAAGAGGTCTGCACAGAGGCCATGGAAACAATTGTCCCAGTATGGGAGCAACTCATCAAGGATGAGACTATGGAGAAGCTTTCCAAACAAGTGCAACAAGAAAAACTACAGGTAGTATCAATAAAGGCATAAATTAAGAAGCTTCCAATAAAGGAGAAGATTTCCAGAGGCGCTGAGCTCAAACATATCCAAGATAAAATAAGAACCCTGCATGAGCAGGAAAGAAAGTGCAACAAGGAGATGGATTAGAAACAAGATGAAGATAAAAGGGTGACAGGGCTAATTCATTCTATCCATCATAGAATCCATGAGTTAACGTAGGTAGTGGCCAATGCGTCATTGGATCACCCTAGCTCCGACCAAGTGCAAGAACTGGAGCAACAAGCAAAAGAAGCCCACTGAGAGATAGAAAGGCTTACTCCCATTTTTGGCCAATTCCAGTAGAAGCTTGTCAGCGCTGAGCAATCTATGCTAGAAGATGCACTAGAGCGTGTGCAAGAAGAGGAGAAGGTGGCTGAAGAGGAGAAGGGAACTAAAGAGGAAGAGGAAGAGGAAAAGGAGGAAGAAGAGGTAAAGGAAAATGAAGAGGAAAAGAAAAATGAAGAGGACAAAGAATAACAACATGAAGAATATCCAGAGCAAATAGAAGAAAGACCTCTGGAAATAGACTCTTCAGATGATGCCGAAGAAGAAATTGTATAACTCCAAGATTCATCATCTAAAATTTTTTCTAAGTATGGGATGAGCCTACGGTACAGGAAATTTAACCCCAAAAAAAACACATGTAACAAAAAGCACAAATGAGGAAGTATGAGAAAGGTACACGAAAAAAACAATTCAATTGCAAAGAAGAGGCCGCACATGTTGCACCACTTCCTATCCCCATTGATTTGTGGCTCGGGACAAGCCACATGTGAGTGTTGGGGGCTTTTTTGTTAGATTTTTTTCATTTTAGCAATATGATCTTAGGATCTTAACTAAGATAATAACATGCACAACAATCAATCATAAGAGACAAGAGACACAAAGAATTTTCCTCGGGGAAACCATAAAGGAGAAAACCCTGCAACTTCCTTAGAGATAGAATGAGCACCAATGGCAATAGTAAAACCCAAAGATAGAAAAGATGATCTCCATAGCTATTCTCTCTCTCTCACTTGAGAGAGCTTCTCCTCTCTCACTCATGCGCCCCAGTGAGTGAGTGTGTGTGTGATAAATAGAGAGGATCACTCTCTATTTATATTCTTTCGTTCACTTAAATTCCACTCCAATAAGTCAGCCTCACTTAACAATTACTTACTAGGGCTGACATCTCTAGGAGAGTCTAATAACCCTAGTGCCCCATGACTGTGGGGAATTTTCCCTCCGATCAATAAGGAGGGTTAAACTTAACTCAAATGTGGGGACTATTGCCTCGATTTACAATGGACAGTTAACCTCAATGACTCTAAATGACTTGTTTACATTATTGAATCTCTCGATTGGAATATCGGGGAATGAAATGACTCAATTACATTACAGATACTTCCCAAAAAACATCGAGGTACAATACATAAGATATACAAGTGAATACATTTTGAAGTTACAAATACAACAGCACTCCCTCTTAACTAGGAAGGTATTCTATCGATACAATTTATCAGCACAAGTCTTCTTCTGTGTATCATCTGGATCATCATTAAGTCATCTTCATCTTCAAGTCATCTTGATCAGGTCTAGATCATCACTGGATCTGGATCATCACTGGATCATCATCAAGTCTAGATTATCACTTGATCTAGAGCATCACTGGATCATCACTTGATCATCATCAAAGCTAGATCATCGTTGGATCATCATCAAAGGTAGATCATAACTGGATCATCATCAAAGCTAGATCATCGCTAGATCATCATCATCATCACTGCTTCTTCCATATCGATCAACTATTGCTATCTCTCAATTCTTCTCGTCATAGGAAGTTCTATAGAGCCAACCCTTTTTCATGCTAGTTGTAGGCCTAGCCTCCAAGTAGGTCTTCATCTTCTTCAACACTTATATCTGACCGAGTCAGAAAGGCCCACCCAGCACTTACATCTAACCATGAGAGGAACACATCCACCATCATGTTAGAAAGGCATGCACAACACTCACATCTGACCATGGGAGGAACACATCCACAACCATGTCAGAAAGGCCCAACACTCACATCCACTGGCATGATAGGACACACCATCTATCATCCAAGGAAAGGATCAGCAATTACATCTGCTGGCATAGAAGGAAACACCATATACTATCTAGAGAAAGGAAAAACACTTATATCTGACCCAGTCAAAAAGGCTCAACACTTATATCTGACCTACTCAGAAAGGCTCAACACTTACATCCTCTGGCATAGTAGGACACACCATATACTATCCAAGGAAGGGCTCAACACTTATATCTACTAGCATGGTAAGACATGCCATCTACCATCCAGAGAAAGGCTCTGCACTTACATCCATCGACATTATAGGACACACCATCTACCATTCGAGGAAAGGCTCTACACTTACATCCATCGGCATGATAGGACACACCCTCTATCATCTGAGGAAAGGCTATGCACTTCAATATATCATCATGATAGGACATACCATCCATCATCCGGGGAAAGGCTATGCACTTATATCTGATCATGTGGGAGCCAATCCCATAGTCATATCAGAATGGATTTGTACTTACATCTGATCATGTGGGAGCCAATCCCACAGTCATATCAGAATGGCTCTACACGTAATATGATCATGTGGGAGCGAATCCCACAGTCATATCAGAATGGATTTGTACTTACATCTGATCATGTGGGATACAATCCCACAATAATATCAGAATGGCTCTGCACTTACATCTGATCATGTGGTATCCAATCCCATAGTCATGTCAGAATGGATCTGCACTTACATCTGATCATGTGGGAGCTAATCCCACAGTCATATTAGAATGGATATGTACTTACATATAATCATGTGGGAGCCAATACCATAGTCATATCAAAATGTATCTGCACTTACATCTGACCATGGATGGAACCAATCCTATCACCATGTCAGAAGGGCCAACGGACACATCAGTTCCCTTTGGAGGGAACCTTGATCTGGAGAACACCAAGCTTCTCCCTGAAGTACTCAAACTTCACTCTGACCATTTCTAGCATAGAATCACATAAGGGCTGATTACGTCCAAGGATAACTTGTAAGATTTTCCAGGACTGATTACATCTGAGGAAAACCTACAAGACCTATTACATCTGAGTATCCTATGATATTCTCCAGGATTTATGCTCAGACAACCTATCTCACTGGATATCCTAGAACTCTCTCTTTAGAGAGATCTTGATTTGGATCACATACTGGAGCTTCACTACTCCTCTCTCGGCTATACTCAGTGCCATGCAAGACTGCTTCATGCTACACCAAGAAGTTTTCTTCCTATCAATGGCATTTCCTTCCCAATCCGAATCCACATAACCCTCCAAGTTAATCTTCAAATTCATATCATACTTGAGCCCATACTCAACAGTACCCTTCAAGTACCTCACTGCATGCTTTTCAACCATCAGGTGAACATGTCTCAATGTGTTCACAACAAAGCAAATATATGCTCTTGTATTCATCAGTTACATCAAGGAACAAATCATCTGACGATACATCGTGGAATAAACCGTCTCTAATGAAGTAACACTCAATAGCTTCCAGTTCAATGCCATAGGTGTGGTCATGGCCTTACATTCCATCATCCTAAACCACTTTAGGATCTCTACTGCATACTTCCCTTGTCCCAGGGAGATTCTACCACACCTCCATGCCTAGAAAGTAGTGCATCATATCCATGTCCTTCATCTCGAACTCACCAGAAAGTCTCCTTCTTGCAACTTTAATGAGTTCCTCTTTTCTATTAGGAACAAGTCATCAACATATAATAGGAGCATCACTGGTTTTCTACCTTCAACCTTGAATCAAAGGCTTAAATCCACATTTCTCTTACTAAATCCTAGGGTCATCAGTAATCTATCCATCATGTCGAACCTCAAAATCTTCTGTAGCCACTCCCTCTGAAGCGAAGCGTCATTCTCCCTCTGTCTTTCATACTCTATGCATTGAAACATTTTGTACTAGAGTGACAAATAGCTTCCTCTACTACTAATATTTTATGTATCCATCTAGGGTCACTAGATACCAAGATCCTCTATCCTGAAAGCATTCTTCTCGCACCCATCTGTGAGCTTGTCATCCTCTATAGGCTTTCATCTTCAACCTTATAGCAAAGGGTAAGATCTTCATCACTCTAGGTGATCTTCAAGCTCCTCATGTATGTGTTATACCATGGGTGCCTTCTGAGCTCGTACAAAGCCTTCATTCATTTTCACACATGATTCTACCTGTCTTGTGTCTTAACTTCTGGTGGCCGCAAATGTCTCTTTGTAGTCTATGCCTTCTTTTTGTGAGAAGCCTCGTGCTACGAATCCTGCCTTGTATTCCACAATGTTTCCATCTACTACATGATGGAACTATAAAATTCCCTTCAGGTCTTGATACTATATCCTAGACATCATTCTTCATTTTGTATTATTAGAGTGAATCTTGAACTGTCGTCACTTGTTCTTCGGAACAAGTCTCATCCTTCTTTTCTTGTAGGTGATTATACACAATATTTCCTACAATTCAAATGCACTAGTTGTATGATTAGAAACATTTCATAATGCATAATCATAATGGTAAATTCTTATGCATAAAGATATAATCATGCAACTATTTTATCCAATACAACATTCATCCATATCTCACAGAAAATTTCTAGATGCCTTCCATCTCTACCAGGACAACATTGAGATTGTGCACTAATCCAATATGTCAGTAAAGAGGTTTCATTCTATATAAGTAGAAATGGAGAGTTGTATAGCACCATGAGCTACTTACCCGTCACATGTGTATTAGTAGTATACTGTCATTAATGTAAAAATTCTACCATGCATAATACATCAATTGAATATAAACAAATGCATAACAAAACAATATCATGAAATGACAATTCAATACTTATCTTTATTTGTTTCGTGGTTAGACTCCTTCTTTCATCTTCATCATCTTCTTCATTCATAACAGCATCATTTATTATCCAAATGCTCAAAAATGAATAAGAGGCTCTTCAAGAATTGAGTTCTTCATATTCCTCATTGCTTGTGAAATATTGATCTTAAGTTGCTCCTATCTTGTTTTCTCTTATTATGAGTCAAGCTTCTTCTTGTGTGTGCTCTTCTCAGATTCTTTCTACAAGTAATCACTTGCTTCTGGCACACATTCCTTGAATGAATGAATCCCATGATCATGGGAGGCCATTAAAGGTGGTTATCACAACTTCTATAGTCTCCACTTCTTCTTCTACCACTTCAAGTTGTTCTTTGATTTGAAATACCCTTGTAAAGTGTGACTGTATGGTCTCTGCATTATGGCTCTTCACATTCTTCAACTGTTTTCTCAAAGTCATATTCCAATTTATGTTATTCCCTTCAAATGGCTTGGTCAATGAATCAAACATCTCTTTAGGTGTCTTTAGGGAAGACACTTGTGATATAAGGTGATTCGTAATTGAATCAACAATGATCTTCTTGGCCTTGACCAAGTTCTTCTTGTGTAAGGCTTTAGCCTCTTCTCCCTCTAGAATTGGAACCTCTCTACTTATGTAGGTGTCCAATTCATTTCCTTCAAGAACAAGTGAGATCCTATACTTCCATGCTTGGAATTTTTCATCCTCACCAAGTTTTTCATCAAGCTAGTGTGATTAGTCATCTTGAAATGAGAACCTCAACTGTAAATAGAAAAAGATTAGATATTACCGATTTGAGGTGTCCATCCTGGTTCTAGAGCTGGCTGATCTAGGGTTTGTCTGAGAAACCCTAATTTTAAAAAATTGCAATCTTTCAGATCTGATTGGATAAAAAGATAGATCTATTCAAGGCGATCTATCCAATGTACTCATTTTCTGAAAATAGTGGAGGGAATCTCCTAGAACAAGAAGCCCTAGTTTACCAATTTCTTCTATAGAAATGACTGATACTTTTTCTGCCATATCTCCTAAATTACTGCTCTTTTGTGTCTAAAATTTCATACTTAGGTAACCTCTTCTATCCTTCTTCCAAAAACACAGGTTTCATCATCATTTGATTCACCAGTTGGGACTTATGAGCGTTTTCCCAAGATGACCTATTTCAGGAATGTTCAACATAGTGAAGTTGTATGAACTTCCATGTGTCACTGTTTCATCTTCGAGTTATGAAACTTTAACACAAAAATTAAACTATGTGCCCTTTCTAGAGAATCTTGAGAAACTTCATTTGGACCTTCATAGACCAAGATATAGTAATTCTTCCCAGGTGTCCAATTTGGGGAGGAATCATGGGAGAGGTTGGAACCCTAACTTAAAGGAATCGTATCTCCTAGAATATAAAGATTCAGAGTCTAAAACTTGAACACATTGTACATCAAGAATTTATCTTCAGCCTTTGAAAGTTTTGGAACCTACTCCATCTCCAATCTCGAGATATATCAAATCTACTAAAACTATCTGTTTCAATATTTTAGGGCTTTTTAGGCCCAGGGTCAAACTAGGGTTTGAATTTCCCAGAGTTTTACCCAACCAAAAATATGAACCCAAGTCTCTAAAATTTGGTTTTGATGAGGAGATAAATCCTATGATGGGCTCACTCAAAAATTCCTCTTCTGTAAAAATTCCTAATTTCCCCCACCAAAAACTGAAAATGCCCGGAATCAACTTTTGCTTTGACAAAAAGATGCACCCTTCAATAGAGAGTTATCCTAGCCTTCTTTTTCTAATGGATTGTGGAGAGAGACCAAAAAATTAATAAGCCCTAGATTTTGCAACTGCACAGTGTCTTATTCTCAGGTTAGTTTCGATACGATGTTAAACTTTTTTCATTTAAGCAATATGATCTTAGGATCTTAACTGAGAGAATAACATGCACAACAATCAATCATAAGAGACAAGAGACACAAAGAATTTTCCTTAGGGAAACCATAAAGGAGAAAACTTTGCAAATTCCTCAGAGATAGAATGAGCACTAATGGTAACAATAAAACTCAAAGATAGAAAAGATGATCTCCACAGCTATTCTCTCTCTCGCTTGAGAGAGCTTCTCCTATCTCACTCATGCGCCCCAGTGAGTGAGTGTGTGTGTGATAAATAGAGAGGCTCACTCTCTATTTATATTCTCTCATTCACTTAAATTCTAGTCCAACAAGTTGGCCTCACTTAACAATTATTTACTAGGGATGACATCTCTAGGAGAGTCTAATAACCCTAGTGCCCCACAATTGTGGAGACTTTGCCCTCCAATCAACAAGGAGGGTTAACCTTAACTCAAATGTGGGGACTATTGTCCTGAATTACAATGGATGGTTAAACTCAATGACTTTACATGAATTTTTTACATTATTGAATCTCCCGATATGAACATCGAGGCATGACATGACTCAATTACATTACAAATACTTCCCAGAATAAACATCATGGTACAATACATAAGATATAGAAGTGAATACATTTCGAAGTTACAAATACATCAGAATTGTTGGGTCTGAGGAAAGCACGCAAGAAATAAGTGCAAATGAATAAATGTGCAAGAATCAATCCATCATGCAAGCAAACAAGGAAATCTGCGCGAGCAAAGGAAATCTGCGTGGGGAAAGGAAATCTGCGCAGACAAAGGAAATTTGTGTGGACAAAGGAAACTGTGCGAATGAGGAAACCTGTGCAGAAGAAGGAATATGCACAAAAGATGTCACCTACACAGAAAATGGAAACTGCACAAAAGGAAAACACCATAGGGTAAAATAGTAGTACAAGTGCAGTTTAACAGGGGAAAGCGATAGCATGATCATGGGTGCTAAAGTCAGCTTAATTCTATGTATACCACATGAGTGAATGCATGTTGTAAGTAAGGCCGTTAGTGCCTCGTGTCAAGTAATGATCACCATAGCTGTAGCCTAGGGGGTGGCTCATGGTGACAGATAACAAATTTCCTGTATGTATTTGACCATGCGTGGTCATGTAAAATAGAATAAATAGGAGGGATTCAATAGTTAGAGGTTGGATTGTTGCTTTGATTTTACTCTTTGTAGCCTGCTAGATCACTGTTAGTTTATTTTGATTGGTTATTAGAGGGGATTTGGGACAGCCTAGTGGTATATTATTCAAAAGTCTGCAGGATGCAGTCAGAGGAAGTGTGGTAGAAGAGAAGCTTTGCTAAAGAGGTGCATATGCTAGAGAGGTCAATCCAGGCTATGTGCAGATCAGTAGATGGTAGCAGTAGATTAGGAGAAATAAGAAAGAGAGCATGAGAGCAAGAAAGAGTTTGAGCAGAAAGCTAAATCCAAGATAGTTTGGAGTCAAATGCAAGCTGAAGGCACCATATATTTCTCATTCCAGATGAAGAGCACCTTGTGGTTTTTCCCAAATGGGTTTCCACGTGAACCCTCCTGTGTGTTGATGATTGACTATGTATTTTTGTTTATGTTTATGATGCAAGTCCTGTGGATACCTTTATGATAGTGGATTTTCTTATGTTTACATACAAATGTATATCTTCTAAGCCTGCATATGGAACAACCTGGTCCTTGATCATGTGATACATTTTCCCCCATTGAAACTCCATTTCACCTCTTGTGACACCTTTCTTGTCTTTGTAAATTATTTCCATTCTAAGCAAAACCTCCAAATATGAGTCCTCCTCGATGACCTTTTCCCTCTTCTTTCCATTATTTTTCAGAATATTGTGGTGTTAAGACTAAAATTGTAACATGACCACAACAAGAAAATGTCTTATCTAGAACAACATGCAATCTGATTAACATGAAATACATAACTAAAATGAGAAGAAAAGACATCAATGATAAGATTGCAAGGTATCAACGAAAAGTTTAGATAAAAAATCATGGTCTCTTTCAAACATATAATATTACAATCAATTTTCATTATGATGCATTTACCAGTTCATACATGTCCAATCAAAAGCAACTCTGTGATGTAGAGAAATCACTCCCACAGGTTGTCCAACCATTTTATACTTGCAACCAGGGTACATATGAGGTCAAAACTTGGATGAAACTTATCAGTATAGGTGAAAATTTTGTTTTGAGAGTTACCCCACTGTTAATCTATCCATTTTGTGCTTCTAATCAAGATATAGGAGGACAATTAAATCCATTTTTAAAACCTACACATTTACTGCCTTATGTTTTTGCTTATGAGGTTTTCCAAGATTATTTATATTCATTAGGATTTAACACACACCATCCTGTTAAGAATTCCTTCCCTGACTTTCAAAGAGAATGAAAATGATCAACAAGATGCAGTAAAAACCTTGTGACTTGAAACTAAGGGAACTTGGTGAAGTAGAAACCCTATCTCAGACCTAAATACCCGCAAAATATTCTTAAACCATAAAACCAACTTTAAGGGGAAACATATAGAATCAAAAACTGCCCGAAAGGAAACCCTAGGCCAGGAATTTGAAAAGTGACTGAATCCTAAGTTCAAATCCATCACAAGTTTCACTATCGGCGCATAAAACCGTAAACTGAACCAAGCACAACTGGGAAAATTCTGACCCGTCGTAAATTTATCACTGAAAATCCAGAGGTTTGACAGACTCATGCCTCTATCTTGAAAGGCCAGCTCAAACAGATTAGTGAAGATGTAAATAAAAACCATCATGTCTAGGCTATCAAGCTCGGTAAAAAAAAACTCAGCAAGGATAAGGGTTCTAATGCAAGTTGGCTTGGAAAAACTTCTTGGAGTCGCAAGTCAAAAACAAAAACCTTATGGAGTTGGGGTTGTATTTTTAAAACATGACCGCAGATAGTGACAACAAAAAACCTAACATCGTAAGCCTACATCCCAAAACGTTGTTCTTTCAAACCCCTTTTAACACAAAATAACACAAAGATAAGCTTTTAGGCCTACCTGGGAAATGTTGGCAAGGGTACAGGGCTTCGGTGCAACAATACACAGGCTCCAAGTGTGGACACTAAAAATGACTGGATGCATCTAAAACATAGCAATTGTAATAGTCCATGAAACGTCCTTGGGATTATATAAACAAATACTTTGAAATAACATTAAATGCAGTTGCTGGGGTAATAAGCGTCGAGTGGGTGAAAATGTCGGTTTGGTGCTCAAAATTTAAATTTTATCGGCAATGCATAACAAATCGGCATGAAACAACAATTCATCTGCGATAGTGTCAGCTCCACAATATTAGTTTTTCTACAACTATCGGCAGACACTCAACAACTTCTTCCAAAACGCTTCGTTGGCACAACTCGTGAAAAGTTTCGATGACAAACGTATACTCCAAACTTCAAGTTTCGCCGCTCTAGTCAGATGAAAACCTTAAGTTCTTCCGAGACCATTGGAAAAAATTTCTAGGGACTCCCCAAAAAAGGTCATTGCAAACTCATAAAAAGATTCCCAAGAGAAGTTATCAAACGCACAAGATAAGTCTTTTCTAATAATGTCAGATTAAATGCTGAGTTCAGCCAATAATATCAGTTAAACTTAGTAAGATCTTCCTCCAACTTTAAAATATTTCTCTGATGACAAACGTCGGCGAGGGAAAGCAAGTATCACTAATAGTGTCAACTACAAAACGTGTGTTTTGTTGACACTATCGGCATAAAACTTCAAGTGTTTCCGATAAAGACAAATAACATCGATTCAAGAAGAATTGGGCATAAAATCTTAGTTCTCCCGATAACTTCGATGCAAAAGTGTGAGTTTCGTCGATGCTGTCGGCCGAATCTCACCAAAAATTTCTGATGAAGACTTAAGTCATGGGATAAAAATGGTTAAAAAACATCGAATGGAAAGGCCTAGTTCTTCTAAAGTGTCAACGCAACTCGTTGAGCTCTTCTGACACATCGAAAGAAAAATATGAGTTTTAACTTAGTGAAAAACTTACTTTTATGGTTTTTTTCAGGGAAAAAACTAAGTCATGGAATGAAAAGTAAAGAACAAAATTAGTCTTAGGGAGGAGAAGGGGGGGATAATAAGGGAGGTAGGGGGTATATGGGAGGAAAGTGATGGCCATGAAGAGGGGACACCCTATTTTTTAAGGCCATGGTTTCAAAAAAAATGTAATGTTAGCTCTTTGTTTTTTTCTGATTTAGAGGCCAATTTTAAAATTTTCTACCTATGATACACATTGTTAAGTTCTTACTTTTAAACAAGTTATAATTTTATCCTTTGAAAAAGTGAATGTTCTAACAATAGCATTAGTTTTATATTCGAGGGCTTATTTTAAGGTTATTGTTAGGAGCAATATGGGTTTTTAAGGAAATAATTTTATTTTTATCCTTAAAACAAAAAAGGGTGCTATTAGTAGCATCACTTTTCGATGTGAATATTGATTTTGGTGTTTTTGACAAATAAAATGGATTTTAGGGATACATTTCCTATTGTGAGTATAGAGTTCTTAAATTGTTGTATAATGCATTACCGTCATAAAGCTGAATTCTATCAACATATGTAAAAATGAATTGAATAATTGGTTAAATGGCGAAGAGAGGCTATGCATAAATGTGATGATGATATTTAATTTATATGTAAAAATGTTACTAGACCTAATTTTAATCATGTTACCATCACATTGTGTTACATGTACATTTTGGTAATAGTTTTCATTGGAAGGGTCGTCTTCCTTTTAATGACTGATTTTCTTATTAATTTGGTGTGTTCGCATGTTGGCCTAGCCTTAGAGAACCTTATTTTGCTGTGAATTATTTAGAGTCAACCCTTCCCTTTGTTAGAATCTAGTGTACTTATCTTTGGTGGTGTGATTTGGGGTTTGATAAATTACAAATCTTCTTCCCTTCAATGATCTTCAATGTGTGTAAAAGAGTCCAAATTGTATATATCATTAGGAAAACCAAAAAATTTTTTATCTTTCCTCTTTAGCATTCAACCAAGTGTAATTGACAAGGAATGAGAATGGATTCCTACCAGCCCCGCCTCTATGCTCCTCTACAACCTCTTCCATTTCTCTTCTTAGATCCATAGTCTTCTATTTTATAACTATGTTAGTCACTTGTAGGTCCAAAACTCAATGCCCCAAAAGAGAACACTAGTATAGAAATTTAAAGGAGCATTAATATAGAGAATGGTTTAAATGGTGGACAACATGAATGATGATACTATTCAAATGAGAGTGGAATGGATGAATCAATACATTAAATCAAATTTGCATGGAGTAGGGTAAATATATGGTTCAACTTTCTATGTGGTTTACTTTCTCATGGGAATGGAATCTCTTACCCTTAAGATGTCTTGTACTCTACCAACACATATCCACCATGGGGTATTCACTTAGTGAAACCATGTCATAGAACCTACATTCATGGGATATCAAAGAATACCCTTAATTTCACTAGATATTGATAATTACTTACAAAAATCCTTTTGTTGATCCCACCTCCCAATACCTATTTCCAATTAAAAAAACCAAATTTTTACAATATATTCCTTATTTTTAATATAAGCCCCTTTTATACCCCCCAATACCTATAAACCTTACACACCATATTCCTTGCCCCTCACCACCTACAATATATTGACCTTATTTTTCACAATTAAAAACTCCCTTTATAAATGAGCGTGTTAAATTTTTGCTCAACAAAGTGAATCCCTACGATCTCCACATCCTCATAATATGGAAGACGGGATTCCCACCATTGGTTGTTTACATTCAATCATCAAAGGTTAGTGTTTTAATAAATCATGTAATGAAAAGATCAATGTTGGAAAGATTAATAATATTGATAACTTCATTAGAACCTTTTTTCCCTCTTCCCTCTAGTAGTTCCCTCAGCATTGTCTACATCATAAAAAAAAATATTTACATTATTTGTCTAAAAAGAGATATTTTATCTAACTTCTTTTAAGTTTTAATATTTTGACTTTAATAATTTTAGTATCATTTAAAATTCAACCCAAAACAAGTTAAGAATCAAAATCAAAATATTATTTCTCTATGGAATTTTATATTAAATTTTTTTCAAGTTTTAATATATTTTGTAAATTTGATTATATATATATATATATATAATATGAATATTATTTCTATATAAAGTTTTATATTAATTTTTTTAAGTTAATTTTATAAATTGATTATAAAATATGTATTGTTCAATTTTCTAATAATAATTTAATTTAAAGTTATAATTTAAACAAACTTTATATCAAGTAAGTAAAGTGGTAGATGAACTCTAATAGGTACATTAGTCATTCGTTTTGTAAAGATGGTTGGTTAATAAACAAAGACTAAACATTAAACTAATTACAAAATAAACATTAAATTGATTAATATAACATAAAAAATATCTAATAGTAAAAAAACTATTATTGTTATCCTTTTATTTAACTACCACTTAAGTAAAGCCTATTTAAATCTTATTCAAGATGTGTTTAAGCAAAACAATATATGATAACCATGAAAGTAATCTTAGTTATACACTTGTTACACTTTGGTTAATCTTGTTGATCCACTCAATGAAGCTCGTAATATACTAGCAACAACGACATTAAATTTATTAATGTGTTTGAATACATCGATAGGTGTAAATTTAAGGACATAATATAGAGAAAAACATTAATATAAAAGTGCGTGCCTAATTTACGCCTATTGACATATTCAGACACATTAATAAATTTAATGTGATTGTTGCTAGTAACAAGTGAGTGCATCTAGACATATCTACAAAGTAATAATAGAAATAATATTGTTTATTTAATTATAATATATAGAATAAATAATATAATTTAATTATTACGATATTATTTAATTAATTAAAACATTAAATAAAACATAATATAGGTAAAATATTATTAATATATTAAGCATACTTTATTATTTAATACCTTTACAAATAATTATTTTAATATCGATTTGTAATTAATTAAATGATATCATTTTATAAATCATATTCTTTAAATAATGTTTCCAAATATTACAATTAATAAGCTATATTAATTTATTAATATTGGATATAAATCTCATATAGTTTGGAGATATTTATTAATATTAGGAAACAATTCATGTAATCATAATGTTTTTCTTATTTATTATAATATATTATATTATTTTAGATGATAATAAAATAGTAATAATAATAGTTAGTTAAGTGTAATTAATGTTTAATTACATAATAATATTATTTAAGTATAATGATAATAATTTTTAATAATACTATATTATCTTATTTTATTATATAAATATAGTTTTTAATTAAATTATTAATGTAAAACTATTCAAATATAGTATTTCATTAAAATATTTTTATTAAAATAATAATAAAATAATAACATTATTTTATGGAAAATAATAATATTGTATTATAATATGCTACTTAAGAAGAATGTATTTAATTCACATGTTATAAACTAACGTAATAACGTTATATCATCACAAATTCATAATGTAACCTATCGAGAGTGTTCCATACCATATTATTAATGTGCCAAGTCAACATATGTTCATTATGATTAGAATGAAGATGATGAACGTCATAATGCGACATAACCAATGTTTTTCTCTATAGTATGTTTTGTGTCGCAAAACATACGAAGATGTGATATCAAACCTTTGCAAATTATGACAATGTGACATAGCCTTTGTTTAATTTCATAATGTGACAAAGACACTGGGGAATGCAAGCATTCACATAGTATGTATGTAATATCCTGAATTTTGACCTAACACTTATGGGCATAAGCCCCATTGCTTATGATGTTACTTTGATGTTTTAATTGGTACATTGGGTCTACGACCCCACTGCACATGAACATGATGATTTGTTTGATATATTGGCTGTAAGACAATTTCATATGTTATATATATATATGATTTCATGTGTTGGGCGTGGACCGTGAAGCCCATAATTGATGAAATGTTTTTTGTTGAGTGATGAGCTCTGGAGCACATGGGTATTTGATGTTTGTATTGAGCAAGAATCTCTAGAGAAGATGATTATTTATATTTTTGTTGGGCGAGAATCTCTGGAACACATGAGTTATGAAACATTTGTGTTGATCATGAAGCTCTGACACACATGAAAAGATAAAATTGGAAGTGTTGGGGATAATCCCTAGAGCCTTCCAAGTTGATGTTGAGCATAATATCTGGAACATTTGATCCTTGTCCATTGTATCCTACAAATACTTCCTAGCATTAGTGTTGAGTGAGGAGCTATAGAAATTGCACTAAGTTTGTAACTCCCAATTTTTAGCGTTGAGTATGGGATTTGGATAAGCGCTAGGATTTACTGAAAAGAATTAAAATGTTGAGTGAAAATGACTCTGATAAAACATTGATCTCATCTTACTTATTTTTAAATGGTTAAATTAAATTTCAAATTTTTGTATCTCATCAAGTACTGAAGAACTACCATGTTATACGAGGGAGTCCAACATGCAAGGAGGTTTAGAGTTGCCTAACCTAGTTGAGCTAACCCATACTTGAAGGAATTATTAAAGAAAGTGACTAAGGTAAAGGAAAAGTGTCATATGTTTAGGGATCATGCTATATGATACCTAAGGATAAAATGTTAACAAATGGTAAATATATAAATATATAAATTATACATGATATGTATAAAGTGTAAGCATAGTAATAATACTAGTAGCTATAAGTAATAAAGAACAGATCCAGATGTTATTATTATTACTAATGATAATTAAATTTAAAAATTACCTGAAGTAAATGAAAATGTTTAGTTCAAGAAATCAAATGATTCTTGATTTAATTGCCCCTTTTCCTAAAAAAATTGTCTATAAAGACCCAATCCAAAGAGAGACTTGGGGATCTACCTTCCTACCTATCTATCTATCCATCTTTTAATGATTCCATAATTCTACCTGATAATATTCAAGAGAGTTCTTGGAGAACATTTTTTCTAAGAGAAAAAAGGAAAAATAATACAAAACATGATATCCCAAATAAGGAATCCTTACCTTAGGAGCTCTAAGATACTTGCATGTTGGGACTAACTCAGGGGGATCCATACTGAAACCAAGAAAAGTTACGAGTCATGGTTGGGTAGAACGTGGTAGTTCCCAAGTTATTCAATTATCTTAATAGAGGTCAGATATGTCTATGAATTTGCTAATGTTGGGTATTTGAATATGTAGGATCTTCACCCATAAAAATAGCTTCCACTTGAAGGTATGAGGTTCTTGATTTTCCCTTGCAAGTTACAGATTTTTCTTGTTAAATGAGTTTAAAATTATGAATGGAGAATTAGTATGTCTCCTATACCTAGGTTATTTTATCTATTCAACAATGTTATTCTAGTTAGGAAAAAATATATCTTATTCATATTTATTATGATATACTATCACCCTTAGTGTTATCTGTAGGAGAGTTTGGCTTCTATTTTTTTCTGCATTTTATTCAATCAATTACAGGTTGGTTTCGGACTTCTCTGATATAGGTAATTCTCTGAACAGAGTCCAAAGTTTCTAGTGAGTTAGATTTCCTATTTATTATTTCAAGTTTAAAACATAAAAATAATACCAGAGATTTTGTACATAAATCTCATTAACCCTAACTGATAGAATTTATAAACCAAAGAAATATTTACAAACTAAACTATATATCTCCTCTCTATGGCAGATTTCATATTGCCAGTAGGATTGTATATAAAATTACAACCTAAACACCATCGCTGAAACTTATTATATTAAAAAACCTAAGTTAAACATGGTTAATCTATTTTGAAAACATACCAAATATATTAACCAACTCTAAATAAATAATTTGCACTTTATAACATTTCATACATAGTATGCCCGCCATCAAGACTTGTCTCGGTATGAAGGCATGATTTTTTTTAAACGATAATCATATTATCTACCATCACACTAAGAATAAAACATAACCTAATACAAAATGCATGATCAAAATCGTATCCATTAAAAGGTTTCAGGATCGAATCCTATTGGCACTTATGCCAAAACAATAATCCACACACACAACTTTAATCCCACGATTCCCAGGATAGAATCCTATGGGATGATGGATTGAAAACAAAGGTTACATCAAAACCATGATAGGCATCTAAACCTGTAGGGTTATATTTGCAATGTTTATCAACGCTGTAAGAATTTACAAATTTTCCACATAATCTATGTTAACAAAATTAAAATGCAAGAAGGATTAAACATAATCAAAATTGTTTCCTTGTCAACATTCCACAGTAATATAAAAAAATATACATGCTACATTCATTATCGAGGCTCGCGGCCGAGAATTAAAGAAAACCCATTAACATTATCCAAATAAGAACTCTATTGCCTACGCTATCACAACCATGGAATTTACCTTTTCGCCACAGTAAGCTAAGCTTATGGCCGTGTCCATACTAAAACATAGGTAAATAAATAACACCATAAATCACCATTAAATAACAATTTCACATAAGAAATTACACTGTCTCGAATTGGCAAGAGTGCCATACCAGCAATGGCACGTCTATAAGCTAAACTAAATATTTTAAAAACAATACACATAACCTCCATTTAAAGTACCAAAACAAGAGTTATCTATAGACATGAAAATACATAGGGTCATAGCCTTTCCAAGCTAGTGACAGTAACAATAAACCCCAGCTGTGAGTGCATACATTTATACCCTCTATAAATTACAAATGAAAAGCTACACAGTCATGATTCAAACAAAGGCACCATTGCAAGCAATGGTACTGCCACAACTTAAGGACCCATCATCAAAACTAAAACACAGAATTTTTCCTTAACCATCAAACCCATACATTTAAGATACCAACCCAAAATACATTACAGAGCTGAGTCATGACAGTCATGGCCCAAAGGCTCCAAACTCAAACATCATAAACCCCATACTTTCATAGGTATCTATGGATGCCCTTTAATTATAAACATAGAATTACACAGTCGAAACCCTCAGAAACCAAATCATTCACCATTACAACACTGAGCTCAAATCTCTGTTAAAAATCATCTATACGTAGAGGTAACAAGTTCAACTTGTTGGTACAGGGCTTACCCGTGAAGGGTATTTCATTGACAACCTGGTAGTCACCACAACCCATGCAATAGAAGATTTGTCACTTGGAAACAAAGGAACAAAGAGCATTAGAAGTATGCCAATACTCAATCTGAAACAACAATGTAATAATGTTGCAAACCCAAGTGAAGAAAATACCTTCCCAAGGTGTAGATGCGAACCAAATGTCCATGCATTGACAAAACTAGAGAGCCAAATAGAGCATAACCACAACAGTGAAAATGAATCGTTCATCCACGACAGATGAAGCTTAGGGTTGATATTACCCCATCCCAAGGAGCATTTACTCTGCCACTGTGTCCATCACCAACGACATGATTTTTCCCTCATGCCTATAGTTTCAAAACCCCAAACGCGACTTAGTATTGGAAATTCCTTATGCATCGAATCCCCCATAATTAGCCTTGTTGACTTAGGATAAGTTAATATTCATGGCATATGGAATATTCCATATATGGCCCCTCATACATATATCTTATGGCATATCAACTTTAAATACATTTTGGCTAAGTCTTATGACTTGAGCCTTTAAACCTTGGGCATAAAAACATTCCAATCATATGTGATAAACACTAAGAATAGGAACAATTTCATTAAGTCTTAAACCACGTTAATAATGTTAACCAATTAGACGTAGGTCTAATAAAATTACTGTATCTGGAAAATTTAAGAGTTTTTAATGATATAGTATATTTCTATTTTATTTCTGTTAAGGATACATAGGAGAAATGTGCATGCTATGAGAGTTAGTAACTAGCTAGATTAGGGTAAATTAGTAGAGAAATTTCTAAGTTAATTAATGGATAGAAAGGAAATACCTAAACTGTATTTTTCCACACCTTTTTCAAGGTAGTACTCTAGTACAATAGGTTAGTTTATTTTCAAGAAGTGGATTTAATTAAAGTATGTATGCAGATGCAAATGGTTATTTTTCTACAGGATGTTTGTATAAATTGTTTGTAGGATGTCTGTTGTTTTAGTATTATTTACTTAAAGTACTTAAACAAATTAGATAAAAACAGAGGACAAATCCTAGGTATTACACACTGGTATGTGTAACTTTATACACCGTAAAACCAGAAAAGAATTCTATACTGTAAAATCTAATATTCTTTCCTAAATAGTTATCATACAAAATAGTAAATTATCTATATTTACTTAGCAAAACAGTAAACCAGGTTAAATATTTACACAATTAGTTCACCTATGTGAAAAATGTAAAATAGGGTTAATTGAAATGAAAGACTAGCTCTATAAACTTTAAAGAAGAATTAGGGCTTGTAAAAGAGCTGTTCTTTTATAACAAAATAAAATCATAATTTATAAATATCAAAATCTAGCAGTATAATCCAAAAAGTACAGAAGATAGGTAAATTTATTTAATAATATCATTTCTCTGATCTATTTCCAGAAATTAATTTCTACATCAACAATTATGTTACTATCGAAACATTCCACTATCAAAATATTCTCAAATCATAATTCTTCTGAAGAGAAAACAAAATTAATTAATAATCTACTTAACACTAATCCATCAAAAGGTAAATAACATTAAAAATAGCTAACATAAAAACAATATGTAAATATTAACCAAATTGAGATATTGTTGATTCAACTTTAAGCTATACGAATTCTTTTAATATCAAAAACAAAACTGAACAGACATAGTCTCGCATTACAACCTTTTACATCACCATTCAAGGCTTAAAATCCTGAATAAAAATATTTTAAACACAAACAGAGTTCACTTAAACAAAACAACCATTTTCACTACAAAATCCCTTCTAAAAAGAAGTTATGCAAGAACAACCATTAGGGATTTTTAAACCCTAAACAAATCCTCACATAACGGCCCAATGGCCTATTTAGATCAAAGTCATAGCTTTAAACTAGTACCAAACAACATCACTCTAATCCAACCATGGCCGAAAAGGATCAAAAATTAATTCATTAGTTCACTGCTATGAAAGCCCCAATTTTATTTCTCTACAAAATAGCCATTAAGGCTTGAAAGACAAAAAGGGCATCTAACAGCCATGGTCAAACAAGTAACCACAACACATGGCAGTATCATCATAATCCACCATACTACTCGTGTAGGAGAACCTCATGTGAAACCAAGGCTTACCGAGGTGGACGCCATCATGGAATCTCTGTTGGTGGAGTTTAACAAAATCAAGCCATCGTTGGAGAGCCTGTACAAAATCAAAATAAACACGATTGTTAATTACATTTTTTTCACAAATTATAAAATTATTATTGTGTATAAGAGTTTTAAATAAATTCAATTCTTACCCAAAGGAACGTCGCAGCTATTTGGAAGTTGCAAGCTAACCCTATCCTCCCTCGTTAGTTCCACGAGCTGAAATGGAACACTAAAAAATAAATTGCAGTTCACATTGCTTAGGTGTGAAGTCCCAAGCCACAACGAGATAAGGACCAAACCCTCGATAGGAAAACAATCAGTAAACAAGAACCTAGTTCACTCTACCCAAACGACTCTCTTCACACTAGTTATGGATAAAAGCACTCACAGAGTGCCAAACTCACTTAGTAAAATGATGGTGAAGACAACTAAACCATCAACGATTGTTTTGAAAGTCAAAACCACCTTATGACAGTAGCAAGCTCCGTGCTCTTTTTCTTACTGCACGAGAACTTGAAGGACAAACCTGCAAGGGACCTCGGTATGGCTTATGGAAGGCCTGTGTGCAAAACAATGGAGGTTTGACAACAAGCCTGGCGGCCATGAGCTCACAACTTGACGACTCCACAGTAGAGACTAAACACAAAGCAATGTTTTAGGGTTTGGATCAAGCTTATATGGCAACACGAGTTCAAAAAAACCTAGTCATTTGAACACCAACCACGTGCCCACCAAAAGTATTTGCAAATTATGGGTTTCATGCTATAGTTCAAAAGTCTCATTTTAACCTGCGCAAATCATTGGTTTAAAAGTCAAAACCTTATGATATCATTGCTCAGTATCAATATCCTCGTTTTTGTTTTCTTGTTTACACAAACCAAAGACTTTGTGTTTGAGAGGAAATTCTCATACACTAGGGTTTTTATACATAAATATAAACTCAAACTTTTGCATATCTATGTTTCCTCATTTTAAATTATGTTAACTATTGATTTAGTAAAATACAAACAATGGAGGAAGAACCAACTTTTTATAGAAATGCTTAACCCTAAAGACTTTTAAGCTAGGATTTAGTCTAATCGACGATTTTAAAAATTACAATATATTCATTTTAAGAGAGAACTCATATAAAAAGGGATTTCATATGCAATCAAATTAAATACTAATACTTGATTAAGGAGAATCATTAACATAGAATGATTGAAGTTTGGAAAGAAATCAAATAAATATAAACAGTGCCTTATACCAAACACAAACGATAAATATGTAGTTTTGGTCGCAAGTATGTTTAACATATCTTTTAGTTTTTAGACTTCTTACGTGACTATGCTCTTAATGGCAAAAGTAGATCTGTCCATAAGATGCACCATCTAACAATGGAAATACAAGTCTTATAATAGCACAAAGAGAAAGGTTAATTGAATAAAGAATATGGCAGTAAGCATAAATGAACTAAACCAATTCTATTACAATAGTGTTTTTACAAACATTTATACAGGTTTCTATCAATAAAAATATCAACAATACCTCTTACAGGATCAAGCTGCAAAACAAACAATTTAACTAGCATTTTATCCTATGCTAGTTGAGTGATATTCTCGATCTGGAATTACTAATAACAAACTGCTTACCTGTATAGAACCTGTAACAGAAGCATCACCTCACTGCGTTATATGTAATCTAATTAAGCCCCAATCTCAACTAAGGTCTCTCCTACTTGTCAGAACACAGTAAAAACACATTTAGTATCAGGTTTAGATATAGTTTTCTTTCGTGTCCTTTTAAAAACATAAACTGTTGAATTTAACATCCATAACATAGTACTTCAAATATAATCAAATAAATGATATAGAACTGAAGAATTACAATGCTCTATTCTAAATACTGCTATTTGAGTAACTGTTAGCAGTTATTGGTTCTTAGGCAGTGACATCTTTAAACATTTTATGTTACACGAAAAATTTTAAATTTTTATAAATTTTTGGGTTATTACATGTGGTATCAGATCACAAGGTTCAGACACTAGGCCTGAATGTGGCTCAACTTGCATAAATAAACAGTGAAATTTAAAACATGCATACTGATTTTTACCTTTCTTTTGAAATATACTTCCAGGGAATTTTTCTGAGTTAACTACAGGTATGGAAAGATTGGAAGGATATGCAGATGAGGAGTCTCTGTTTACTAAACAAAGTAATTCTAAAAGAGAACCCATACAAGAATAAATAACTAATAACTCTTCTAAATTATTACAAATAGTCAAGGAACTAAGAACAAAGATGGAAACAGTCAAAAAAGAAAATGAGAGAATTCTAAGAGCTCAGGAGGAGCTAAATCAGATTTTAATGGAAAGATTTCAGAATGAGGAAAAATATAAATGAACAAATTTTGAACATATGCTTCATCAACATAAAAATAAAAAGTCTAAATAGTTTAAAATCCAAAGTAGCTCAACTTCTAAGGTTTATGGCGATCCACATAAAAAGAATTATCAATATACTAGTGATAGTAGCGAAGATAATCATCGTACAATAAAGAGAAAATTTAAACCTTACGAAGAAATCTTTGGAGAATTTAAGAAAATAAATCCACCAACCTTTAATGTTGAAACTAAGAAGGGAGAAGAAGATGAATCATGGTTGTCTCAGATGAAGAAATATTTTCAAATTTATAATTATTCTAATGAACTAAAATCCAGAATGGATATTTATAACCTCACTGGGAAGGTAGATATTTGGTGGTAGGAACTAAAAAGAGTAAAAGGAATTAGGGAGAAAAACATTAACTGGAGTACATTTAAGAAATATTTTAAGAAGAAATGTTTGTCTGAATAGTACTACGAGGAGCGGGCTAAGGAATTTTATGAATTAAAACTGGGAACAATGAACATGAAAGAGCTAAATAGTAAATTTCTATGTCTTCTTAGACATGTGCCTTACATTGTGGACGATAAGCCTAAGGTACAGTGGTTTCTAAGCTGCTTACCCTTTCATATAAAAGACAGAATTGAATATGACAATCCAAAAACTTTAGAAGAAGCAATGAGAAAGGCGAATTTCGGTTATGAACAAAATCGCAAAAAGAAAAGTATGACAAACTAGAAGGCTAAAAGAACTAATAATTTTGAACAGAGGAAGAAAGGTTTGGTACCTAACCAAAATTTGAAGAATAATAACACACAAAATTTTCCTAATAAAAACTTGCAAGGGAACAAATATAATTCACAGAGAATCCCAAATGGTCAAAAAAATAAAAATCTGTTAATAATCAAAGTAACTATACCAAGAATTTTGAATGAAAGGAACCAGTAAAGTGTTGGGAATGTAATGGTCCTCGTTATGCATCAGTTTGCCCCAACTAGAAGAAGATGGTTAGCAACATACATACGATACAGGAGGAGATGACTTTCGGTGATCTAGCAAGGACAATTCCCAAGATCAATGCAGCACTGGAGAACAGGCAGGAGGATTATCAAACTTCCATGGTGGAAGTGGAATGTAAGCTGAATCAAATACCTATATCTATTTTAATTGATATAGGGGCTATATTGAGTTATATTTCTCCTGATTTAGTAGAAAAATGTAAGTTACCAGTAGAAAATTTTGCAAAGTCTTGGTTAATCCAACTAGCTACTAGTGCAAAAAGAAAGGTGATCAGCTTTATTAAGAATTGTATTGTAAAAATGGATCAGTTTGAAACCTCTATTAAGATTAATGTATTACCTTTAGGTTCTTATGATATGTTAATTGGTATGGATTAGTTAGAACAACATAGGGTAGTCCCAAACTATTTTCATAAAATCCTTTACTTGCGTAAATAATGATGGAGAAACAGTAAATGTAAAAGGAATCCCTAGGAAAACAGCTATAAGACAGATCTCTACTGTGCAACTTAAGAGAGTTGTTTGGAAGGGATGTAAAGCCTTTGCTGTAATAGTAATTAATGAAGAAAATAATAATAATGAAGATAAATTAAAACTGGAAGATATTTCGATCCTGAGGGAATATTCGGATGTGTTTCCAGAAGAAATCCCGGGACTGCCTCTGAAGCGGGAGTTAGACTTCACTATTGAGCTGGTACCTAGTACAGTGCCCAAATCAAAATCCCCTTATCGAATGAATATATTGGAATTAAATGAATTAAAGTCGTAGTTAAAATAACTTATTGATAAAAATTATATCAGACCCAACATGTCTCCGTGGGGAGTACCTGTTATTTTTGTTAAGAAGGACAGAACTTTACGATTATGTATAGATTACCCAACTAAATAAAATGACTATCAAAAACAGATATATGTTACCCTGCATAGATGATCTATTTGATCAGCTGTGTGGAGCAACTGTTTTCTTGAAGATTGATTTACGATCTGGTTACCACCAGGTCCGAATCAAAGATGAAGACATCTTTAAAACAATTTTTAGGACTAGGTATGGTCATTACGATTTTGTTGTTATGCCATTTGGGCTTACTAATGCCCCATCTATTTTCATGTGTTTGATGAATAATGTAATGCATAAATACCTTGATAAATTTGTGTTCGTATTCATTGATGACATCTTAATTTACTCAAAGTCTGAAGAATAACATAAAGAGCATTTAAATATTGTCCTACAAGAGTTATGAGAACATCAAATCTATGCAAAATTTAGTAAATGTGATTTCTTTAAGGATAAAATATAGTATCTGGGTCATGTAGTGACTAAAGAAGGAATTTCTATTGATCCTGGAAAGATAAAGGAAATCAAAGAATGGCTAGTCCCAAAATACGTAACTAACGTACAATCATTCGTGGGGATTACTAGCTGTTATCAAAGATTTATCGAAGGGTTTTCAATAATTGCAAATCCCACAACTTCTTTATAGAAGAAAGGGAAGAAATTTGAGTGGAGTCAAAAGTGTGAAGATAGTTTTAAAAAATTTAAAAACATTATTAACCACCACACCAATATTAAGAATTGTTGACCCTAATAAAGATTTTATAGTATGTACTAATGTATGCACTGACGGTTTAGGTGGAGTTTTAACTCAGGAAGGACACGCCATTTCTTATGAGTCTAGGAAGATGAAAATTCATGAGAAAAATTATGCGACCTATGACATAGAACTGGCTGCTATCATACATGCCTTAAAATGTGGCGTCATCATTTAATTAGAATAAAGTTTATATTCATGACAGATAATAAAGGGTTAAAATATCTGTTGGATCAACCGAACTTAAACACTAGGCAAGCTAGGTGGCTAGCTTTCCTTAGCGAGTACGATTTTGAAATCCAACATATTAAAGGAAAAGAAAATAAGGTTGCTGATGCTTTTAGTAGAAATGCAAAACTAAATTTTGCAGCAGCAATCAGCACATATAAGACAGATTTAGAAAAACAACTAGAAGAAGGAATAAGACAAGATGAAAATTATCGAAAATTACAAGCAAAGGTAAGAGAAAATTTAATTGAAAGTTTAAGTATAGGGTATAGTTTAAACGAAAAAGGATTATTATTATATAAAGATAGACTATACGTACCTAATGTACCTAAGATTAAGTTGTTGATTTTAAATGAAATTCATAAGACTCCTTATTTAAGACATCCTGGTTATCAGAAAACTATAACCATGCTAAGAAAGGATTATTTCTGGCCAAGCATGAAAAATGAATTGGTAGAGTACATTGCTAAGTGCTTTGAATGTCAGCAAGTAAAGACTAAACGCCAGCATCCAGCTGGTTTACTTCAACCATTACCTATTCCTAGCTAGAAGTGGGAGATAATCAGCCTTGATTTTATCACAGCACTACCTAGAAATCAAAACTTGAATGACTCAAAAAAGGTAGTTGTCGATAAATTAAGCAAGGCAACTCATTTTATACCTGTAAAAACTACTTATAAAGCTATGAATATTGCTGATGTATTCCTAAAACAAATTTTCCATTTACATGGAATCCCAAAAGTAATAATTTCAGACAAAGATCCTAATTTTACAGGTAAATTTTGGAAGTGTTTGTTTAAAGGACTAAATACTACATTAAATTTCAGTACCTCTTTCCATCCTCATACAAATGGACAGACTAAGAGAGTGAATCAGATATTGGAAGATCTGCTCAGAATGTATGTAAAAGAACAACTAGGTAAATGGGAAGATTACTTACACTTGGTAGAGTTTGCTTACAATAATCACTACCAAGCCTTAGCAAGATATAATCCTTTTGAAATTTTGCATGGCAGGAAGTGCAATACCCCCATTTCATGTAGTAATCTAGTTGATAGGTTAGTATTAGGACCTAAATTATTAAAAGAGATAGATTTAATTGTAAAACAGGTGCAAGGTAACTTGAAAGTTGTGCAAGATCGACAAAAAAATCAAGCAGATCTTAAACAAACTCAAAAGGAGTTCCAGGTAGGTGAACATGTTTTTATTAAAGTGAGACCTAAAAATAGTTCATTGAGGTTAGGAATTTATTCTAAGTTAGCACGTCGATATCACGAACCTTTTGAAATACTGTCCAGAATAGGACAGGTAGCATACCAATTAGCTTTACTGCCAAACTTAAAGGTTCGCAATGTTTTTCATATTTCTGTGTTAAAAATATATGTACATGATGCTACTCATGTTATTAACTAGAATGATGTGCAGGTGGAGCCCGAAGGATATTTTCTGGTGGAATTGGATTGTATCCTCAAAAGGAGGGAGATCTTACTTCAGAATCACACCATTGGTCAGGTGAAGGTGCAATGGAAGCACCTTAGTCCAGAAGAATCCACCTGGGAATTGGAAAGTCATATGCGGGATGCATATCCAATTCTATTTCAAGGCAATTATGAGGATGAAGAATAAATAACATCGAGGATGATGTTATAAATTAAGGGGGTGTGTATGTCACATGCCCAAATTTTCAAAACACTTTTATGTGTTAAGAAACATTATGTTACATTTTATGTAATGTTTGTAATTAATGACCAAGTGGGGTCAAGGATAATTTAATGTAATTTCAGAATATTTTATTATTAAATAAATGAAAGATGAGACAATAGCTTAGGGAAGTTGTTAAATGAGTGTTTACTGGTCACTTGATGGAGGAGGCTGGGTTGAGAGAATATTGACATGTGGCAGCGTCCTCAAATGACTTCTAGCTATTGTCGGTGGCAACTTCCCTATTTTTGTGGTCAATATTCCCCAAGAAAGTTGAACAAGAGAAGGTGGATCAGTAAGTAAAAATTGACCCAAAATACCTAGGCATGCTAATAAAACTTCCCATTGAGGACAGCTGAGGGTTCTCATTCTGGATTTGTGATCATTCTGAGTGAAGGAAGTGCACAAGTGAATTCAATGGAGGGGACTAGCTAAAGTAAGTTTGAGTGGATAAGTGCTGAAGACCTGAACTAGTGCAGCTATTCTAAGCTGAGTTCATACTATTGTAAGCATAATTGAGTTACTGTTGAACACTCAGTGGAGTTGTAGAGGATTTCTAGACTACATCGTTCACCTAGTACTTCTACCAGGTGGACCAAGAGACAAGCTTGGGGGTCCTGAAAATTGCAGTCCATCTCTTCTCCATGAGTTGGTTGGGAGGAACAAGTTCCTTAAGTAGTTTTCACCTCATCTATACTACAGGTTCTACTTGTTTAGTTCATTCATTTAATTATTACTGTATGTGGAAAGTTTAAGAGTTTTCAATGATATAGTATATTTCTATTTTATTTCTATTAAGGATACATAGGATAAATGTGCATGCTGTGAATGTTAGTAACTAGCTATATTAGGGTAAATTAGTAGAGAAATTTCTAAGTTAATTAATGGATATAAAGAAAATACCTAAACTATATTTTTCCGCACCTTTTTCAAGAAGTGGATTTAATTAAAGTATGTATGTAGATGCAAATGGTTATTTTTCTACAGGATGTTTGTATAAATTGTTTATAGGATTTCTATTGTATCTATATTATTTACTTAAAGTACTTAAACAAATTAGATAAAAACAGAGGACAGAGGCTAGGTATTACACGCTGGTATGTGTAACTTTATACACCGTAAAACTAGAAAAGAATTCTATACTGTAAAACCTAATATGCTTTCCTAAACAATTATTATAGAAAACAGTAAATTATCTAGATTTACTTAGCAACATAGTAAACCATGTTAAATATTTAAATAGTTAGTTCACCTATGTGAAAAATGTAAACTAGGGTTAACTGAAATGAAAGACTAGCTCTGTAAACTTTAAAGAAGAATTAGGGTTTGTAAAAGAACTATTCTTTTATAACAAAATAAAATCATAATCTATAAATATCAAAATCTAGCAGTATAATCCAAAAAGTACAGAAGATAGGTAAAATTTATTTAATAATATCATTTCTTTGATCTATTTCCGGAAATTCATTTCTACATCAACAATTATGTTACTCTTGAAACATTCCACTATCAAAAGATTCTCAAATCATAATTCTTCTGAAGAGAAAACAAAATTAATTAATAATCTACTTAACCCTAATCCATCGAAAGGTAAATAACATCAAAAATAGCTAACATAAAAACAATATATAAATAATTACCAAACTGAGATACTATTAATTTAGATTTAAGCTGTATGAATTCTTTTATTATCAAAAATAAAACTGAATAGACATAGTCTCACATTACATCCTTTTACATCACCATTCAAGGCTTAAAATCCCGAATAAAAGTATTTTAAATACAAATGGAGTTCACTTAAACAAAACAACTATTTAACCTACAAAATCCCTTCTAAAAACAAGTTCCGCAAGAACAACCATTAGGGATTTTTAAAGCCTAAACAAATCCTCACGCAATGGCCCAATGGCTTGTTCAAATAAAATTCATAGCTTTAAACCAGTACCAAACAACATCACTCGAATTCAACCATGGCCGAAAAGGCTCAAAAATTAATTCATTAAGTCACAGCTATGAAAGCCCCAATTTTATTTCTCTACAAAACAACCATTAAGGCTTGAAAGGAAAACAAGGTATCTAACAACCATGGCCAAACAAGTAACCACAACACATGGAAGTATCATCATAATCCACCATACAACTCATGCAGGAGAACCTCAGGTGAAACCGAGGCTTACAGGGGTGGAAACCATCATGGAAGCTCTGTTGGTGGAGTTTAACCAAATCAAGCCATCATTGGAGAGCTTGCACAAAATCAAAAGAAACATGATTGTTAATTACATGTTTTTCACAAATTATAAACGTATTATTGTGCAGAAGAGTTTTAAATGAATTCAGTTCTTACCCAAAAAAATGGCGCAACTGTTTGGAAGTTCCAAGCTAACCCTAGCGTCTCTCGTTAGTTCCATGAGCTGAAATGGAACACTGCCAAAAAGAAAATGCAGTCCGTAGTGTTCAAGTGTGAAGTCCCAAGACATGAGGAGGTAAGGACCAAACCCTCAATAGGAAAACAAACAGTAAACAAGAACCTAGTTCACTCTACCCAAACGACTCTCTTCACATTGGTTATGGATAAAAGCACTCACATATTGCCAAACTCACTTAGTAAAATGATGGCGAAGACAACTAAACCATCAACACTCCTTTCGATAGTCAAAAACACCTTACGACATTAATAATATCCGTGCTCATTTTCTTACTGCACTAGAACTTGAAGGACAAACCTGCAGAGGAGCTCGATATGGCTTAGGGAAGGCCTACATGAAAAAAAATGGAGGTTTGACAACAAGCCTGGTGGCCACAAGCTGGCAGCACAAGGTTCAAACACTGGGCCTGAATGCACTTCAACTTGCATAAATAAACAATGAAATTTAAAACATGCATACTAATTTTTACCTTTCTTTTGAAATATACTTCGAGAGAATTTTTCTAAGTTAACTACAGGTATGGAAAGATTGGAAGAATATGCGGATGAGGAGTCTCCATTTACTGAATGAAGTAATTATAAAAGAGAACCCATATAAGAAGAAATAACTAAGAACTCTTCTGGATTATTGAAAACAGTCAAGGAACTAAGAACAGAGATGGAAACAGTAAAAAAGGAAAATGAGAGAATTTTGAGAGCTCAGGAGGAGCTAAATCAAATTTTAATGGAAAGATTTTAGAATGAGTAAAAAGATAAACAAACAGAGTCTAAAGATATGCTTCATCAACATAAAAATAAAAAGTATAAATAGTTTAAAATAGAAAGTAGCTCATCTTCTGAGGTTTATGGCGATCCACATAAAAAGAATTATCAATATACTAGTGATAGTAGCGAAGATAATCATCGTACGAGAAAGAGAAAACTTAAACCTTACGAAGAAATCTCTAGAGAATTTAAGAAAATAAATCCACCAACCTTTAATGGTGAAACTGAGAAGGGAGAAGAAGTTGACTCATGGAGGTCTAGGATGAAGAAATATTTTCAAATTTCTAATTATTCTAATAAACTCAAAGCCAGAATGGATATTTATAACCTCACTAGGAAGGTAGATATTTGATGGTAGGACCTAAAAAGAGGAAAAGTAATTAGGGAGAAAAACATTAACTGGAGTACATTTATGAAATATTTTAAGAAGAATTTTTTGTCTGAATAGTACTACGAGGAGAGGGCTAAGGAATTTTATGAATTAAAACTGGGAACAACGAACATGAAAGAGATAAATAGTAAATTTCTAAGTCTGCTTAGATATGTTCCTTACATTATGCACAAAATCCTAAGGTACAGTAGTTTCTAAGATGCTTACCCTTTCATATAAAAGACAGAATTGAATATGACAATCCAAAAACTTTAGAAGAAGCAATGAGAAAGGCGAATTTCTGTTATGAACAGAATCACACAAAGGAAAGTATGACAAACTAGAAGGCTAAAAGAACTAATAATTTTGAAGTGAGGAAGAAATGTTTTGTACCTAACCAAAATTTGAAGGATAATAACACACGAAATTTTCTTAATAAAATTTTCCAAGGGAACAAAGGTAATTCATAGATAAACCCAAATGGTCAAAAAAATAAAGAATCTGTTAATAATCACAGTAACTATACCAAGAATTTTGAATGAAAGGAACCAGTAAAGTGTTGGGAATGCAATGGTCCTCATTATGCATCAGTTTTCCCCAACTAGAAGAATACGGTTAGCAACATACATACGATACAGGAGGAGATGATTGTCAGTGACCTAGAAAGGACAATGCCTAGGATCAATGCAGCACTGGAGAACAGGAAAGTGGATTATCAAACTTCTATGGTGGAAGTGGAAGGTAAGCTGAATCAAATACCTATATAGTATTTTAATTGATCCAGGCGCTAGCTTAAGTTATATTTCTCCTGATTTAGTAGAAAAATGTAAGTTATCAGTAGAAAAGTTTGCAAAGTCTTGGTTAGTCCAGCTAGCTACTGGTGTAAAAAGAAAGGTGATCAACTCTGTTAAGAATTGTATTGTAAAACTAGATCAATTTGAAACATCTGTTAAGCTTAATGTATTACCTTTAGGTTCTTATGATATGTTAATTGGTATGGATTGGTTAGCATAGGGTAGTCCTGAACTGTTTTGATAAAACCTTTACTTCTGTAAATAACGATGGAGAAATAGTAAATGTAAAAGGAATCCCTAGGAAAATAGCTATACGATAGACCTCTGCTTTGCAACTTAAGAGAGTTATTTGGAAGGGCTGTAATAGTAATTAATGATGAAAATACTAATAATATAGATAAATTAAAACTGGAAGATATTCTGATCACCAAATTTAACTTAACCTCCAAATTCTATGCTAAAATTGTCTCCCCGCAAATTTTCCTATGCAAGTGTCATTCTGCAATGGCCTTCCCGCAATTGGGTTGCGGGATGCGATACTTGGGATGACAAATTCCCAAAGTTTCTTCCCTAAAACTTTATTTCTAAAAAGGCCTTCCTGAAATCAGGTTGTGGGATGCCAACTTCCAAATATGCTCCCCTGCAAATTCCCTCACGCAAATCGTTTTCCACAATTTTTCCCACCGATAGATATTTTCATTGTGGCCTTCACCATAGCCGTCGAGTTTCATTTTTATGTATATTGCCAAAAACTTGGTGGATCCATTATCTCCCTCACAACTCCAGTTGTGGACTCCCCTTGGACTGTCAAATCTACATCTGCGGATCCAATCTCCACCGTCTGTTTTCTGCAAAAAATCGTTAAGTCAGGAAACTTGTGTTTTGCATGGATTTGATCAAAGAATTGATAAATATGGATTTCACCCTCTTTGATCCATCCGTCTAGTCCTCCTGTGCATCCATCTACCCTATCCTTCAATGATTCCAACAAAATCCAACTCTTAAACAAAAAATTGTAGATAAATCTATAAATATTCATGAAAGCGCTGAATCCAACTCTTTATCTGTGCCTTCTTGAGGTAATGATGACAAGATTCTAATAATATCCTCCTCTATATCAGTATTAAGGTCAAGATAATGAAGAGTATACATTTCCTCGTCATCATTCTCTTGTATTGAATGGTCATTCAAAGACATATTCATTGTTGGATCGGGAGAGGAGCAATCAATTTGATAAGGAAAATCGTCAGTTATCTCATTATGGTTATCCTGATCATCTTCATCAAATTGATCCTCAACAACACAATCATCATTTGGTTGCATGGATTCATCAATTTTTTTACCCCATTATTTTCTTAATAACTTGGTGAACATGTCGTATCAAGTGATGGATCCTAGTGCTAACGAATATAACCAAAAATTGGCATTTCCTCCTAAATATTCCCCTAGGGCTTGCATATAGACATATTCATCCTCAAAATGACATGCTTCCATATAATACCAAAAAACATCCAAGTGTTTTTCATTTGATTCGATCACATTTTCATATAAACGAGGAAACCCTTCACCGTATCCTTTTGGTATAGGATGAGGTGCCCCGAGAATTTTAGAGAAGTCAAATGGAGAAGGTGGTGCAGGGGGGGTTAGACCGAAACCAACATAACTAGAACCTCCAGGATATTCAGGGTCCTACACTTGGTAGGATCACCAAATTTAGCTTAAACTCCAAATTCTATGCTAAAATTGTCTCCCCACAAATTTTCCTCCACAAGCATCATTCTACAATGGCCTTCCCGCAATCAGGTTGCGGGATGTGGGATTCGAGATGCCAAATGCCTAAATTTTCTCCCCCAAAACTTTTGTTCTAAAAATTCCTTCCTGAAAATGGGTTGCAGGATGCGGGATGCCAAATTCCAAAGATGCTCCCCCGCAAAAAAATTTCTGCAATTTTTCCCCCCATTAGATCTTTCCATTGTGGCCTTCACCATAGTCGTCGATTTAAATTTTTATGTAGATCACCCAAAAATTAGTGGATCCATTATCTCCCTTGCAACTCCAGTTGTGGACTCCTCCTCAACCATCAGATCTACATTTGCGGATCCAATATCCACTGTTTGTTTTCTGCAAAAACTCGTTAAGTCAGAAAACTTGTGTTTTGTGTGGATTTGATCAAAGAATTGGTAAATATGGATTTCATTATCTTTGATCCATCATTATAGTCCTCCTATGAATGCATCTACCCTATCCTTCAACGATTCCAATAAAATCCAACTCTTAAACCAACAATTGCAGAGAAATCTATAAATATTCATGAAAACGACAAAATCACTCTGCACAGCTACACTAATCAAATTAATGCATACATATAGAATAACAACACTCACAACACATGGCTAACTCATATTAGGGAAATCAAATAAAATACACACAACTCTTGGCCCACTTTCATCCTCCTCAAATATTTACAAGTTGGTACAGACACAAGTCTGGTTGCCTCTCTACAAAACGTTGTTTTCTTCTGAAAGATGGAACCCTTGCAACCTCTACAACTTATATATTTAATCTATGCTATTGCCCCTCTACTGACTCGATCCTGTAACAAATTTACAAAGCATGATGTAAAAACGTCTCTGTCTAAACAAACGGTTCAATGACTGATCTCCACGTAGGGAGTCATGACTCGCTATTATTTCTATAGCTCTAACAGCCTACGACTAAGCAGAATGACTTTTCACTATCTAGAATATTCATAAAACATAGGTTATTCACAATGTAATAGTCTAGAGACTATTAAATCAAAATGTGTAGACCCCTTCCAAGGTATGATCTAGCATTGAACTTGGAATTTGAAATGAAGAGCAAAATGCTCCTGCATCAGACTCCCCAGGAAAAAGAAATATGACCTCCAGGTCATAATATTCCAGTTGCAATATACCTAGATCCCAAACTTTATTTTGTAGTTGTTGTTGTTCATTAATCGTGTAATGAACTTCCCAGTCTTCCACAATCATCCAAATAACTTCCTATACCTCATTATTACCATTTCTCTTACATCTCTACATGAGATACCATATCTCATCTATCTCCTCATCTAGCCTACTTCTTTGCTGAAACATATTCATCTAGATGCCCTTCTCCTTTGCGACTTCCACTTTTTCAAAAGTATAGAGAACTTCCAAAGCTTTCTCCCTCTATTGTAAAATAGGTTTACTGCTACTACTCCCCTCATCATCTTCAGTCCAATATTGAACTGCCATATTTCCCTTCAAGACAATTTATTCATATGTATTTTCCTTTATCTAATGAAAGGAAATTTGATTTCCCCAAAGAAATTTTGCTTCCTCATCCACCATTCTAGCTATCCACTTGCATAATACCTGCAATAAAGTTAGTAAATAGATATATAAAACATAGGCACTCCCTATGTCCATATTTTTACCTTCACCTTCACTCTCTTCAACTGTTGGACAATATTCAGCAATTGTCCCTCTGTGCCAACTGTGCAACCTGCAATTAAACACATATTGTGAGTTTGAAAAACATAAGGCACTTCAGCCTCAACTAATGCCTTCTCTTTCATTCTTCCATGTTGATTTCTTTCTGTGAAACAACCTTTGAAATCCTCAATGGACTTCTCATCAAAATCCTCATTCTCCTATGTATACTGATATGAACACCTTTCCATTTCCAAGAGTTTAACAACAAACTCAGTATCAACATCCTCTTTCTCTTCTGCAAGGTATGCACCTTTCTTAGGTTCACACATCACGTGAACTCCCTCATGCTCAGCTGCCCTGAGCCTTTCCTCTTTCTTCACCCAAACACTATGCTTGTGCTTGAAATTCCTGACACATAACCTCTTTATAGGCCATTGCACCTTCTTATTCAACCTCCATACATAATACTGACCTCCTGTAGCTTCCTCATGCAACAGTTCAATCACCTTATTAAGCCTTTCCTTCAGCTCAACAACCTCTCTGTCAGATTTTCTTTGACTCATCCTCTTAACACCATTTTCTCTGGCATATTCCCTTGTTCTATTGTGGTTTCCTCTTGAACCCTTTAGATGACTTTCAATAGACACCTTCCATACCACCTCCATGAGCTTTCCCATACTCATGATGAACTGCAAATAAGCCTACCCTCTCAACACCTCATCAAGATTTCTCCTACTTGACTATTGACATTTTCTTGGTTCTCACACATAACCTTTGAGTAGTCCCTATTCTCTCTACAGGATTGAGATATGCATTCATTTCCTATAGCACTCTGCTGTGAGGGTTCCCATACCACAACACCCTTCTTAACTCCTCTGGTCAGAAATCAGCATTTTTTCCTCATCCTGCAAATTAATATTACAAGCCTCCTCTCCATAGTGTGCAAATATTTGTGCACCTGCTTTGATACCAAAAATGGTGTAGGGGGGTTAGACCAAAACCAACCCAACCAAAACCTCCAGGATATTTAGGGTACTACACTTGGAAGTATCACCAAATTTAGCTTAATCACTAAATTCTATGTTAAAATTGTCTCCCCACAATTTTTCCTCCACACGCGTTGTTCTGCAATGGCCTTCCTGCAATCGGGTTGCGGGATGGGGGATTTGGGATGCCAATTTCCCAAAGTTGCTACCCCAAAAATTTCATCCCAAAATGGCCTTCCTGAAATCGGTTTGTAGGATGCTAGATGCGGGATTCCAACTTCCAAAGATGCACCCCGCAACTTTCCTCCTGTAAATCTTTTTCCGCAATTTTTCCCACCATTAGATCTTTTCGTTGCAGCTTTCACCACAGCCATCAATTTTCATTTTTATGCAGATCACCCACACCTTGTCAGATCCTTTATCTCCCTTGCAACTCTAGTTGCGGATTCCTCCTAGACCACCAGATCTACATCTGTGGATCCAATCTCCACCCTCTATTTTCTGCAAAATCTCGTTTAGTTAGAAAACTTGTGTTCTGCATGGATTTGATGAAAGAATTGATCAATATGGCTTTCATCCTCTTCAATCCATCGGTATAGTCCTCCTATATATGCATCTACCCTATCCTTCAATGATTCCAACAAAATCCAACTCTTAAACCAACAATTTTAGAGAAATCTACAAATATTCATGAAAACACCGAAATTGCTTTGCACAACTACACTGCTCAAATTCATGCATACATCTAGAATAACAGCACTCAGAACACATGGCTAACTCCTATTAGGGAAATAAAATAAAATACACACAACTCTTGGCCCACTTTCAGCCTCCTCAAATATTTACAAGTCGGTACAAACACAGGTCTGGTCGCCTCTTTGCAAAACACAGTTTTCTTCTGAAAGATGGAACCCTTGCAACCTCTACAACCTAGCTAGTTAATCTACTTTGCTACCCCTCTACTGAGTCTTTATTGTAATAAATTTACAAAGCATGATGTAAAAACATCTCTTTCTAAACAAACGGTTCAGCGGCTGATCTCCACGCAGGGAGTCACGACTCGCTATTATTCCTACAGCTCTAACAGCCTATGACTAAGAAGAATGACTCATCACTATCTATAATATTCATAAAACATAGGTTATTTACAATGTAATAGTCTAGGGACTATTAAATCAAAATATGTAGACCCCTTCCAAGGATTGATCTAGCATTGAACTTGGAATTTGAAATGGAGAGCAAGATGCTCCTGCATCAGAAGTTTTAGCTTATTTCCTAACAGTTATTTTTATTTAAATTTGGGTATTTAATAGGATTACAAGGACCATTCACTTGATGCTTACTCACTGATCCACTATCAATGATTGGAAAATATTTATTGTTTGGGTGAGGGAATTGGTGGGTATCATAAAGATTGTGATAACTAGATTCATACCCATAATCATGCCCAACATCATCCTCATACCCATAATATGACCTCCATCTATCCCTTTCATCATCTTACCTTTTAATATTAATTACTATTTCAATACATTTTTTTGGGTTTGTGAAAATTCGAGGAGAAATTATGAATTCATTATGATTTATGTGTTGGCTTCATTTCTCGGTGGAGTTGGATTGTGGAGTCTCTAAGTGAATGAATTGTCGTGTTCACCAATGGATAATGTCGTAGGAGAGATACATATAACACAATGATTGTGTAGAATTAAATAATTGAAATACAACCATTGGATTTTAGAACTAGATGTGATTTGAATGAATATAAATAGTAAAACCATTCACATACACTAGAGGTATGTAAAATGAACCAAGGTAATCCTCTACTTCCCCAACAACGACACCAAAATTGTTATCAAGGATCTTGTAGCTGCCCCTTGAGATGATCCTATTTAGGACAACAGAGGAAAGACAACTAAAGTCGTGACCTATGATATCCAAGACTTTTGAAAATAACTTATATGTCACACCAATCAAGGATATCGATACTTCGGACTCGGTGAAAATACAGATCCCAAGGGGCATCCCTATGACCATGAAACCCTAAAATAAAGAAAATGAGTAGATCACCAAGGGAAACTTGGTGGAATATCTTAGTAGGATGGTTAACTAGAGTTTAGAAAAATTACCAAGAGATTTCAAGCATCCAGGTGAAAAGCCCCAATTTTACCGTAGGGTTTTATGCAAAACATTGGGATCTAGGGAAAAACGTTGAAATTGGATACTCAAATTGATTGTTGGATGTAATATCAGGAAAGCCAAATAGAAAATAACAATACCCATTTTGTGGTTTCTAAAATACCCACTCCTCCCAAGGAGAGCGTTTCCCCCTAGGAAGCAAACGAGTGCTTAGGATGGGAAAATGGAGTTCGATGATGATGAAAATTTAAACTTAAGGGTTTTATGTTTATTCCAAAGTGGGTTTTAATTTTATATCTTTCTGCAAGATAGAACCTATGGATCTACGAAATGAAGGTTTTAAGACTATGGAATTGATGGGAAATGCATGCAGAAAATAAAAGGAGAAATTACCTGTGAGATGTACCTAAATCTTGTAGATGACTTTAGAAGTCATGAATAATGACACTTTCCTGTCAAAATGTATTATATTAGAGAATATCTTGTTGTAATTGAGCAACATTCAGTCACCCTAGTGCCTCCATCAACTTGCCAGATCATAGAAACATCAAATGATAAGAAAAGAAAATGAGATCTACAAAATAAGGAAAACAGTGGAAGTAAGAAATAATTTAGAAAGAAAAACTCTCTTGTTATGACATCCAAGATCCAGGACGATGGTGAGTTCCCCCACAAAAGCGTCCTCTCTCTCTCTCCTACCGTGCCTCCTTTCCTGCAGATGATGTGGGCAAAGGAAAAATATGAAAGATGTATTCTAAATGAGAATTAGTATAAAAAAGTATAAATTTCAGTCATCAGATCATCAAATCATGCAGAAGATACACAGAAGAATAATCTCTGACAAAATTCTCTTTATTTAAGTTTCGATGCCAAACATCATGAATACAATGGGGGGGTCACCTCTCTTAAATAGTTCAAGAGAGAGGTAAAACCTAACTTAATTTTACATCCAATGGTTGAGATTAAAAAATCATCCATGGTGGAGATCAAAAATACATAACTCAACACATGGATCAAGTGACTAAGTCAAAGAGGGGGCGCACTTTACTCAAGGACGCCTATCCTAAGTGAAAGTCACAATATAACACCAGATGTGACATGATAGTACATAGGATGGGGTCACTAGGGGATTAATTCACCCTAGGACCCTTTACAACTTCATAACAAATGATATAACAATGAAATGCATCAATAGCCAAGTAGAGGGGGCACCTCTTGGGGGGATTTCCTCACTAGCTGAGCCAAGATAAAATAATCCAAACATCTGGTGAATGAAAAATACTGGAATATTTTCTAGTATGCTGAAACAAATCATTTGTCAAAATTTCAAGCCATTTCATTGACCAAGGAGGCCAAATCGATTTTTTTTAGTGATTTCTCTAGTTCATTTTTTGTTGGTACAACCTCTGGAAAATGATAAATCCACCATAACTCTGTCCAAGGTGAAAACTGACTCCTCTAGATGACATGGAGACATAGAAGAATGGTATAAGTGACCACTCATACCCCCTGGAACACTTCTCTACTCTAGGAGAACTCATCAGACTGCCATCTGTAATAAAATTTGATCATTTGTTCAATAATAAAGTGATAATAATAACTTTTCAAGAGAACTCGGGCCACACTCTCGAAACTAAAACTGCAATATTGGTCATGGGCATGTCTAGAAAAAATATACACCATTTTTCATTTTGAGTCACTGCCTTGGGAACCGTGCTTGACTTGGTCAACTAGGTTGACCAGATCAAAGTACTCGAACTAAAGGTGAGAAACTGTATCCATATTATCTTGTAGGAATCTAGGGTAAGAAATGCTCCATTAATGTATATCAAAACTAGCTTGAATCGGTTATTCATAATCATGGTGACCAATAATAATAATAATAGCAAGACATACCTGTGCTTCTAAAGAATCTTGGAGATTTCTGGAAGTCTACTTCTCCATGCCATACTTACAAAGGGTAAACAATATACTATTGCAAGGTGAGGATGGACAACAAAGGCTAAGGCAAAAGGGAGATGACTTTGGATTGATTTTGACTTTGTGATATATCTTAATAATGACAAGTACACACAACCAAAGTTACATATGCATGGTGGATTGAACAATAGGGAATGGTGGTGTTTCACAGGTGGATGAGCTAATCTAGAAAGTGTGTATTCAACCTTAACAATCATGTCTATGACTCACATCCAGGTAATTTTTAGGGGAGAAATTTCACCACTTAGCTATTTTTTGGTTTTTTTTCAAAAACTAAATTTGCTATTTGGTCATTTTTAGTGTCTAATATCACCTATGTTTACATAAAATGTGTTTTTTTATCAAAATATTCACCAAAATTTACACATTTCAGTGTTAATTTTAGGTTTCATATTTAATATTCACCCACATATCTATAAACATGTTTTTTTCAATAAAAAACAATCGCCTAGAATACTATACTTAAGTATAATATTAGAATCCTTAAAAAATACCCTTCTTCACATCCAAGTTAAAGATCAATCTCTCTGAGGATCTTTTCTACAACCCATGCGTTGAGTACACAAGAAACTGTAGTGAAGAGATCCTAGGAGACATTTAGAATTAGATGTTCCCTACTCCATGTCACATCAAAACCCGCAAGCTCCTTGAGGAATTAATCATTACATTTCAATCAAACAACCAATAGTCTTTATATTTAACATTTTTTTATCCACTTCTTTATTTGAGCCGTTAACGTTTTCATTTTATAGACTTTTTTATTTGTGTCTAAATACACAATTTTTGCAATTTCATCTGCAGGATTTCCATTTCATAATATATAACATATTGATCATAATGCATGTAATTATGGTAGACATATTGCTTCAAGTTTTAGCTGTTAACTGCCCAAGAAACTAGGGTGAATATCCACATTCAGGACCAAACATCAGGGGAAACTGACCATATAGGTCAAGGATTCAAAACCCAACTCGCATAAGCTCAGGAACCAACACCAGTGGGTTCTCCTAGCCCAGAAGGATCAAGGCTTCAAAAAATTTTGTCATACAACTCAGAGTCGAGACAAAAAACAACATGGGATCCACTATGCATAGAGGTCAAAATGGGGAAAATATCTACAATATCACATGTCTCAAATAGTCTAAGTCATAGGATAATTTTACAATGGATGACACTGGATGGACATGGGAAGGTGATAAATGGAACCAACCTAGCACCAAGGTTTGCAATTTGTACGAGCAATATGGCATGAGCAACAATCTTCACAACAAATCCCTTGATTAATCATAACACAGGTTAAAGTAACAATAGTTATAAGCATAGGTCACCATAATCATCCTAACCTGATAAGCATAGGTGTCTGACATACATCATAGATCAAAATCAAACCAAAGAAGTGTAGAACCGGCTAATCTCACCAAATATACCTATCTCCAACTGATAATTCCCTCTGTACTGTGTGTACCAAGTCTGATCTGCTACTCTGCTACAATGAACCAGATTATCACCGAAATCATCTCAATGGACTCATGAATCTCAGTCTTGGAAAGGAATAAGGAACAATACTCTGAACTGACTAAAGTTGTAAAGATCCGTGCTAATACCCCATGTGAAAAATAGCCTGGAATAGAATAGAGACAAGTAGGTATGTTGCATCATGGTAGCCCAGCTGCAGAATATATATGTGATAACAAGTTAATAATTTAGTGAGGAACCTGTCCCCACTATTGAGAAAACATAATTGAAGATTATGTTCCTCCCAACCAACTCCTAGAGCAACCAAATCTTACTTTCTCAAGAACCCATGAGCCTATTTATCGAACCATAAGGACAAAGTTTGATCAATGTACCATCTCTTTGCATCAATAGATCAATTTCCCATCTATTTCCAACCTCTTGGTTTCTTGACGGACATACTATTTTATAGTATCTTGCTTAATACTTGGTCATTTATGAGCCTCCTTCTCTTTATCACTCCACAAGGAGTCCTGACCTAATTTTGGGGAATATGTCTCCTGCATCACTTGAGTTCTCACTCAAAAGCTTTCGCCACTTGTCTTTTCCCCTTGTGGGTCAGAAAACACTCTTTTAACAGCTACTTCAATTCAAATTTCTCTTAGTATTTTAATTATTAAATAAAAATAACCCATTACATTCATTTTGACTTTCCTGTCAAAATGTTAAAAAAATAATTACTCCAATTAATAATAAATTACAAATTATTTGGTGTATTACATACATATCCCCTTAAATAATAACACCATCCTTGGTGTTATTATTTCCTTGTCTGTATTCTTCCATTGTTTCAAGTTGAAATGGAATCGGATATGCCACCCACATATCACTTCCCAATTCCTAAGTGGACTTATCTGGACTAAGGTGCTTCCATTGCACCTTGACTTATCTGATGGTATGGTTCTGGAGTAAAAGTTCTCTCCCATCGAGAATACATTATAGTTCCACTTGAAACTCTCCTTCGGTTTCCACCTATATAACATTCCAGTCAATCACATGAGTAGCATCATGAACGTATTTCTTCAAAATGGAAACATGAAAAACATTATGTACTTTTGTTGTAGGTGGTACTTCTAATTGATATGCCACTGGTCCAACTTTTGCTAAAATTTCAATTGGCCTGCAATATGTGGGTGCCAACTTTGAGTACTTTCCATGTGTTAGAGAGATTTTATTGATTTTACCTTTATATAAACATGCTCGCCTATCTGGAAATATCAAGGATTTCTTTTCAATTCTGCATAACTCTTTTGCATGTCTTGGGAAACCTTCAAATTTTGTTGTACCTGTTTCACTATTAGTTCCATATATTTCAATAATCATGGTCCTAACATTAATCTATCCATGGCGTTTCTCCAAGATATTGGAGTGTTACACTTTCGTACATACAGAATTTCAAATGGACTCATTCCAGTTGAAACTTGGAAGTGGTTGTTATACACAAATTCTACTAAGTGCAAGTAATATTGCAACTTATTAAGTTTATCCATTACGTACATTCTAAGCACGTCTTCTTGAATATGGTATACTCTTTTAGTTTGTCCGATAGTTTGAGGATGATATGCAGTGCTAAAATTTAATTGTGTTCCTAGTCCTTTAAAAATGACTTTCCAGAAATTTCCTCTAAATTTTGCATCTCTACCTGAAATTACCACTTTATGTACACCATGCAACCTGAAAAATTCTTTCATAAATATATCAGCAATGTTAACGACCTTATAATTATATTTTTCCATAATAAAGTGAGTTTATTTACTTAACTTATCCACTACGACCATGATTGAATCATGTTGTTTAACATTCTTAGGTAAACCTATTATGAAATCCATGTCGATAACTTCCCATTTCCATTCTAAAATGTGTAATGGCTAGAATAATGCTGATGTATGTTTGTTTTCATCCTTTACTTGTTGACATTTGGTGCATCGTGCTAGATATTTTGCTACTTCCTTTTTTCATATTAGACCAAAATAAATATTTTCTTGTCATCGTAATCATTTTATGATATCCAAGGTGTCCTCAATAAGGTCATTTATCTAATTTTCCCATAACAGTTAATTTAATATCTGTTGAATTTGCTATATATAATCTACCTTTATGTAGTAATAACCCTCTCCCATTCAGACAAAGATCTATTTTTACCTGATTCATTTCATTTCTGCGGTATTTTCCTTAAGTTTTTGATACTCTATCAAAATTTTCTGCATTTAATTTTTTTTTCTAAATCTGATTCATAGTCGGTGCTTGCATACAACAAGTTTGCATGAAAACTTAAAGAGTCTACAACTTTATTCTCTTTTCTTTTTATCTGTTTTATTTCATAATCATATTTGCTTAGATATGACAACCACCTAGCTTGTCTAACATTAAGATTATGTTGATCAAACAAGTATTTTAGACTTATATTATTAGACACGAGTAAGACTATTCTTCCGATGACATAGCATCACCACATTTTTAGTGCATGTATGATGGAAACAAGTTCTAGGCCATGATTAGTATAATTATTCTCATGTTCTTTTAACTTCCTAGACTCGTAGGATACAACATAGTTTTCTTGAATTTGTACTTCACCCAGACCTTATTTACATGTGTTGGTGCATACAAAAAAATCCTTAAAAGGATCAACAATTTTTAAAATAGGAGCTGTGGTTAACACATACTTTAAGTTATTAAGAATTTCAGTACATTTTTCACTCCAACCAAATTTCTTACCTTTCTTCTATAATGATGTTATAAGGTATGATATTTTAGAAAATCATTTAATGAATTTTCGGTAGTATCCAGTAATCCCCATGAATGATCTTCTGTCAGTTACATTCTTTGGAATAGGCCATTCATTTATAGCCTTAATTTTATCATAATTTACTGGTATCCCATCCTTAGACACCACATGTCCTAGACACTGAATTCTGTCTTTAAAGAAGTCACACTTGCTAAACTTAGAAAATAGTTGTTGTTCCCTTAACACTTCTAAAATTGTTTTTAAGTGTTCTTTGTGTCCTTGTTTATTCTTAGAGTAGATCAATATGTTGTCAATAAAGATGACTACAAATTTATCTAAGTGTTTGCTTAATATACTATTCATTAAACACATAAAAGTTGTTGGGGATTTTTTTAACCCAAAGGGCATTACAATAAACTCATAATGATTGTATTTGGTTCTAAAAGCAGTTTTAAAGATATCTTGGTCCTTGATCCACACCTGATGGTATCTGGATCTTAAATCTAATTTTGATTAGATGTTTTTCCCTCGAAACTGTTCGAATAGATAATAAATTTGGGGCAAAGGATATATATTTTTAATATTCATTTTGTTTAACTTTCGATAATATATACAGAGTCTTAGAATGCCATCCTTTTTCTTTACAAATAAAACGGGTGCTTCCCAAAGGGAAACACTAGGTCGAATGTATTTTTTTATCAATTAGTTCCTATATTTGTGATTTTAGTTCAGTAATCTATACTATATGCATCCAATAGGGATGCTTTGATGTTGGTACCACCCCCAGTACCAAATCGATCATAGAGTCTATATCCCTCTTCGGAGGTAAACCGAGAACTTCTTCCGGAAATATGTCTTTAAAATATTTTAAAATTGGTATATTGTATATTTTAAGTTGATTATGTTTATCTTTGTCATCCATTACATAAGCTACAAAAACTTTTCATCCCTTACATATGGACCTTTTCATCTGTAAGGAAGATATTTCTCTTATGGTGACCTTTCTGGGAATTCCTTTTACGATAATGGTACCACCTTTCTCATCCAAGCATGAGAATGTTTTATCATAGCAGTTTAACATAACCCTATGTTTTTCTAACCAGACCATTCATATCATCAAATCATAAGACCCTAATGGTAATATATTTAAATCAGCATGTGTTTTTAAGTCATTCATAATAAATTCACAGTTGTTCACATAACTAGTGATGATAAAGTCTGGCTGTGCTATCAACTCATAGCCAGGGAAACACCATAAATCCATAGGTCAACAAAAGTACCAAATTTTATAACCATCATAACTCATGACCGATATCAATATTAACATCTCAATCATTGTTTTCATGCCAAGTTTCAAGCTACGGTGGAGACCCAAAAATCCTTAACATATGAACTATATAAAATCATAACCAATGAATCATTGTATTCATAACAAGTTCCATCTATGGTATAAATCCCATAGTCTAATGTTTAAACATGTAAATCATAACATTCAAACCTTGTCGAATGTTAACCTTTGCACTTAAGGACCTTGGTCCTTTTTCCAATGTTTTATCTACAACCATGCACTTTAGGACCAAAGTTAAGTGTTGGATCCTTGAAATCCTTTTTACACGTAAACAATGGGATTAAGACTATAACCATAGTCTCCCAATATTTTGTTTCATACCCCCTTTACGGTTAAACAAGCATATTTGTAAACCAATAACTAGATAAACATAAAGAAGGAACAAAACATCACCTTCGGGTATGTTGGCATCATGTTGTTAAACTCTATAAACACCCGTACTTGGTGAAACCTATCATAAAGTAGTTTTAATAATTGTGTAAGCAAATACACAAATCAACAACAGATATACTCATTCCTTCGTAACTAATGCTTGCTAGGAACATAAATATGTGTTTTTGTGTATATGGCTATGTTAGTTTATTTATTTATTTATGGAAATTAGAGGTGCATGACAGAATGGTATCAGAGCATGGTTACAACACTTGGCATGAACCATTTTAACACTGAAGTTGTTAAACCATAAAACTATTTTTATTTTATTTTGGGGTTGATTCTCTTACAAAACAGGAAGAGAAATATAACTTTATTTTCGCAAGAAACTATGTAAAATGTAGGAATGTCTGCATAATATGAATCTCACCCTAGAAACCCTGTGAACAATGAGGATGGCGAAATCTGGGTAAACCTTAATGAGAGACAAAATGATAATCCATCTGAATTGCAAAGAAATTTTAAAGAACTAAGATCAGAGTTAAAAATAGTTAGGGAGGAGAATAAGCGAATTCTGAAAGCTCAAGAAGAACTAAATAACATTTTGTTGGCTAAAATACACAATGATGAAAAAGAGAAGCACAAAGAACCTAAACATAATATGCCAAAAAATATATCTTATAAACATAAGGGAATAAAACTGGAATTTTCTAGTCATGGAGTTGAAAATGTCAATGAGGAATCAACTAAACACCACACAGAAAAACAATAGGATTCCAGTGAAAGTAGTGATGATAATAACAAGAAAAGGAAGTACAAACCTTATGAATATATTTCTAGGGAATTTAAAAAAATTAAACCACCTATGTTTAACAGTGAGATTGAGAAAGGAGAAGAGGAAGAATCTTGGTTATTAAGAATGAAGAAATACTTCCAAATCTATGATTGCTCCAATGAACTGAAGGCCAAAATGGCCGTTTATAATTTCACTAGAAAAGCAGATATATGGTGGCAAGATATAAAAAAATTAAAAGGAATAAATGAACGATATGTAACCTAAAAAACATTGAAAAAGGAATTTTAAACGAAAGTACCTTTCCTAACAGTATTATGAAGAAAAGGATAAGGAATTATATGACTTAAGGTTAGGAATTATGCATATTCATGGCATCATGTATTAGTACATAAAAAATATAACTATACAAATCTAAGCCATCAAAACTGAAATTAAATTTATACTTTATTACAAGATACCTTCTCACGAGGGGATCTACTAATCCCTAGTGGAGATGGTTGGTCACTCAATCCTGTGGACACCTGTTCATTTGCACAAAAATATTTAGATTCAATTAGTAAATATTAACTAAATATGGCCCAACAATTTAAATAAATATGCGACAATTGACAAGAACTAATTTAGCGATACAATAGAAGTCACAAATCAATCAATTGACATAATGTCAATGATATGATGGTGATAATAACAGTCCCAAACTTGCATAATAATTTTTGTTTTAAATTGTGATTTTGAGGGATGTTACATTTTTCTCTATTTTAGAGAATATCAACAACATTTATGGTCTTACTCCTTAGACTTTCTCGTCGATCCTTGAAATGATATTCAAAAATCCTATGCTTGTCTTGTGCAATATCAAAGGATTGATGATTTGTAGGGTAAGTGTTTATCATATTTTCCCTAACTATATCTTTGAAAATTGTATCCATTATTGATGCAAAAGTTTCCTTATTTATGAATTAGTTGACTAGTTAGCCCAAGTAAACCTTGCTTATGCTTCATTTCCTTTATGATCTAGAGAGTTGAGATGGCTATGAGCTCTCTTCTCCTCCTATTTCAAACCTAATTTTTTAAGGTATCCTAATTGATCTCTCTTCTCCTCCTTCTTAGTACATTTTCTTCTAAGTTTCTATTATAGGTAGCATACTGAGCAGATAATGGTTATTTTCACATATTCAATTCTTGACAATACAACTAAGACCCAATTCATTAATTACCAATTTAACTATCTAACCCATCATATTGGTGCATCTCCATGTAAATGTTTTCCACGTAAGTTTTTTCTAGGTCCCTCATTTGTTCACCAATGTCAAACATACTTCCTAGCTTGTTACCAATTAAGGTAAGAGAACATTTCATCCATTTTTTAAGGAATTGAATGAATTTTAAGATAGTGTGGTAGAATTTGTTTTTTCTCTCATGACCTTGTTAGAAAAATAGGATCACAAAGAAATAAAAACAAACAATAAACACGATGCAAATATTAAAATAAATTACAAGAGAGACACATATCTTGGACGACAAGATTAACTACTCACATTAAATTTAATTACTAAAAGAAAAATAACTATGTGTATGGCGCTGTGATGTCCTCTGCAGCTGCCATGGCTCCATCTAGGTTGACGGAACCATTGTCCTCCCACCCGTGTGTTGGAGAATCGACATTGAATAGTTGTACATTAAAAAAAATCAAGTCATCAACATCTGATTCTAAGTTAAATTTATTAGAAATTATGACATTAACTAAAACAATTACTAACCCGGTGTAGGTAGCTCTCTGTGCCATCCTCCTGCATGGGAACCTGGCATGGATTCCCCTAATGAGAACGATGATGTGGAACTAGTCTTGTCGAGCTGGATGGATCCACCTGGCTACCACCTGTATCTGCTCTCTCTCGCCCAACACTAGTAGACCATGCAGAAGTGTGTCTCTCGGGGGGTCCTTCTCGCTCTGCGAGGACATAGACACAAATGTGGTATGCCTGAGAAGGTGACGTGTGGCACATCTGACAGAATCATGGATCTCATCTAGCTTGCTATCTAACCCAGGGGGTTGAGGAGGCGGGTTTGGCTCTAGCCTAGGTGCAGCAAATCCTCTGAGTAGGTTTCGATGGGTGTGAGGTTGATCTTGGGCTGAGCCAAAACTAACGCCCTGGAACTCGGTGATGTCGAAGTAGTTAACATGTAACCCTAACACAAACTCATCCCACATTTTCCTGAGAAAATACTGTGGGACCTCGACATTCTTGCATGGAGGCTTGTCGAAAACCATGAACCATCTCTTCATCCAGTTTTCTCTCCATGGCTGGTAATTACACTAGTCCATGCAAACTCGCCTCATCCTCACATCTGGAGGTTATCCTGTTCTAGGATCTGTAAATTTTCTCCACAATTGGGCTTTTGTGATGTTCAGGTTTTTTATATCCTCTTTGGATATACTAGTGCTATAATGCTCTCTCATTCAAACCCTATATTCGCCCAAACTGGTTATCTTACTGTGGGAAATGTTGATAGATTCTATAATGTTTCGTATTGATGTGATGAGGGAAACCCGAGAGGGTTCCCTCGTGTTCTTCAATTCATCACTCAAAATTCTTAATTGGTTTAAATCCTCATGTAATTCATCTTCAGGGTTTCCTTCTTCATTTAATTTGAGGTTTTCTTCATTTAATTCGGGGTTTGGGTCCTCTGTTTGGTTTGTTTCATTCATTTCTTGGGGTGTTTCATTGGTATTGGTCATTGTGGTTAGGTAATTTGTACCTGCAGTATCAAATTTTGCCTATTTCAATTGATTTTCATTTTTTTTAATTTTGTATTTTATTTTAAAAACAATAAAAACAATGAAATAAACAAAACAAATTGCATTCCGTCTCTATATACCTTACTCCAAATTCGTTTTAGGATATTTGCACAAGTTAGTTGGGCTCCTTGGCAGTCATTGTCTCCTCCTTGCGCGCCTGCGGGTGGCTATGAAACAAAAAACAATGGCTATTGTTTTGCTTTTTTTTAAACACAAGGACGCGCACGTGTCCCTGTTTGCAATCGCACCCAACATGTGCGCACACCCTGCATGCATGCATAGGAATGCAAGCACATCCACATGCACATGTGCACTCTTATTTCCCATGGTGGCAATTCAGCGTGGAGGTCTGCCACTGTCGAAGTGGGAGCATGTGTGCGTTGTTGATTAGACCCGCTTGCGTGCTCCCATTGCATTATATTTGGGTAGCAAGTTCTTGCGGATGCCCTTAGTCTCATAATAAAAGCTATTTTTATAATTATATATAGAAAATATTGAGATTGACACATGAAGTTATTGTGGCATTGTTCTTTAAATTTAAATTTGAACTTTTCTATTGTTCACCGGTTGAGCATAATATTGTATTATAGCATGGACGACACGACAGATGCAACTCAATACATCAATACATCACTTCAGGCAAAGCTTGAGATGGACGTTATAACTTATGACTTCTTTTCAAGTTTCAACAATAGTTTAAGTGATAGAGACACGGCGTGGAATTGGTATTCACGTTATTGGCTCAATTATCTTTTGTTGATAATATGTACGATTCTATTATTGACGATGCAAAATATGGCTTTAATATAAGAGTTGATTTCATTAAAAAAATATTAGGGAATCCTATCCTTTCGTTGCCAACTCTGGGCATAAAACCCTAGTCATATCATCAAGCCTCGAAATTCAATTTTCTTGTGCCTGTCAATAAATTTTTAATGATGGTTTCAAGTTTTTCATGCCTATCATTTGACGGTTTAACCAATTTTGCTAAGTGTCAATTTATTTTTAATATTATATATAAATGTGAATAAAATATTTTTTTTATATTATATATAAATATGAGTAAAATATTTATATAGAAAATTACTAATTAAGTAAATTATAAAATTTTAATTTTAGAGATTTTCTTTGGAAATTTTTGAAGGCACAGAAAGACTAATAATACAATTAAAAACACAAAATACAAATAAATACAATACACATACACTAAAATAGAGAAGTCTATCATTTATGTGTTCCTCGATTAACTCTAAATTAAGAGCAACCCAGGAGATGACCCAACACAATGGCCAATAATTGTTAGCTAATTTTTAGTAGTTAAAATAGGTATTAAAAATTTTTACGGGTTATATAAATTCATAAATGTCAAATTGACGTTTCAACTACTTATTTACCTGTCAATGTTGACGTTTTTATCAAAAACTTACATGTCAAATATGTGTAAAAATTAAAAAAAACGTTATGTGGAACGTCAAATTCCAGGCCTGCATATCGTACATTCATAAAATCCTAGTCATAAAACCATAATGTTAGACTTTTTTTTAATCAGGAATCATTTTGTCCTTCTTAACCTCATTCAAAGTCAAATGGTGGAGAAGCACCATGATGTCCAAATTTCTTATCACCCAACAATGGTGATAAGGAAGAATCAAAATCATAATTGCTATTACATCATTTCAATGAAAATCAAAATCATAATTGTTATTACATCATTTCGATGTCTAGTCAACAAGACCCCTATTATATCATTTCGATGAAAATCAAAATCATAATTGTTATCACATCATTTCAATGTCTAGTCAACACCAACGCGTTGTTACTAAGATCTTTTTCTTTTTTTTTCAAGAAGAAAAAAGCTTGTCCTTGATATTATATTAAGAATCAAAGGGCATCTAAAGTATCATCCCATGCATGGGTTACAACCAAGAATATATACAATGCATACAAGAATATGTCACCTCACAACCAGATGCAGTGGGGGGGTCAATAGAGGATCAACAGAGAAAGTGTTCCCATTAGTATATATTGTCTCATCATACCATATCTACCATGGACACAAGATATCAGAGCAGCAAACTAAAAGAGACTACTCCAAGAGCATCCAAAAAGCTGAAAATAGGGGAGTAATCTCCCCTTACAAAGCATCAAAAGAGTTGGAAAGTGTTATGGGTGACCAAAAGGTCATCAATAAATTTAGAGAAGCAGCCAAAACTAGGAGGCAAAGAGAAAGCGGTTTTAGAGAGGTGGTCTACAATCTGATAGTGTTCACAATAGATATGACTGAATGACAAATCATGAAAGCATATGAAGAGATTTCTAGTTTCCCTGCACCAGTGGAAGAGGTCTAGTGGGGAAATTGTAGTGGATCCCTTTTCCCAATTAATGATAACTGAAGAGTCACCAAAAACATGGAGTAAGGGAATCCCCATCATTTGGGAGGTAAGCAAAAGGGTCCATAAGCCGAGCAGTTCTGCTTTTGTGTTGGTGCTATATCCCACCCCTAGTCCAAACTTGAAGGAGTGTGACTCATTCAGGTACAAGCAGTATCCAACTCCACCCACTTTATATGCAGAAGCCCCATCAAAAAACCCATAGGGGTAAAACATGCTAGGAAAAGGCCCAATCATTCTAATATTTTTAACTTTGATATCCAGAGAACAATACAATTGCAAAGAATAAGAGATCTGGTGCAAGATGCTCAGGACAGACAGTTTCTTCCCCTCAAAAATATATAATTTCTGAGCTTTCTAGATGGCCCACATAGTGTGGAAAGGAATAGTACTGTAATCAGAGTGCTTTGTAACATTTGTAATCCAATGGTCAACGAACAAGTCGAGAGTATCAGATCAAGAAGGAGGAGTAATATGGAACTGATCACAAATGTGAGAACAGACGTTCTTCTAGATAGTGCAATCAAAATTGAACTTGAACCGGAAGTGTGCATTAGCTCATAACCTAATAGATATATATAGAAATCGTGAATTCATATAGATAGGTTTGAACTTATGGTTTGCAATTGGCTTCATGATATATTGTTTTGTCTAATTGTCTCACTTCTTTTTGTCCTTTTCGTTTCTCGATATAAACATGAAGATAGATAATCAAGTCCTCCATGGAAATATAGGACTAAAGACCATAATGAGAAGTCTTTCACTACCTTGTAGTTGCTAAGATATTATATCGATACAGAGGGGGTAGTATATGTACACTTTTGTAGACTTTAGCAATTAAAGTGTTGCGTAGAGGAGGGTCTCTTGTCCCACAAACAAGGGAGTCTCAGACACCAATTTGGTGTCTCGCTTGGCGGTGACCTTAAAAATAGATTATTAGTTTTATTATAAATATAATTATCTATTTGTATTTTTATAAGGATAATCGACTAGTATTTTGATAACTGAAGCTATTATTCATATTATACATAAATTGTAGTGGCAAGTTTAACATTGTTGTTACAGACCCGTAAAATACATAATATTTATTGTATTGCTTTACTATTTGTTTTGTTGTTTTCGTAGCATGTAACTATTAGTTGTAGCATTTTTATATATGTCGTCACATATATTATATGCATGTGAGTTTAACTTGATTTGTTTAATGTTTGTATGACAAGTTGCGGCCCTCTGTTGGCATTTCCTTCATGTAGCAACGACTGAGTCACGGTCTCTCCAAGGTGATGTTTTTAGTCTTTTAAGTTTATTATTGATGATTGGTTTGTGTAGGGCCTAAGCTTAACACTATGGACTGGTCCTAGCTACCCTTAAAGGTTCACCCTTGTTGTTAAACCCTCCCGAGATAAGACATGCTTGGAAAGGGGGTTTTATATGAATAATTAAAGGTTTGTATAAGTTTTAACTATGTTGGAAATATTGTAATAGCACATGCCTTGGACTAAGATAGGATTAAGTGCTTAAACTATGGTGAGAACCTTTATAAGGACTTAATCCAAGACTACATGGTTTGATGGCCCTAGCTGCTTTCTTTACACCTCATGGGATGATATTTTATGAAGTTGGCATGTACAAAGAATAATGGGGAGGCACGAGGGCTATGCCAGCACAGAACATTTAATGGCTTGTAATAAAGTTTAAGCGTTGGTCCTAGCTACGAGTTGACATTGCAACTAGGTGCATTCAATGTCAATGTTTGTTCACATGCAATGTGTCCGATGGTTGATCTTTATCCTCCACTTTTCATGATCTGGATTATTCTTGTATGATTTTGGTGTGGCTTTATGATGAGTGAGGATTTAATCGTATTCATTTGTTTTGTTTATTTTTCCCGTGGAAGAAAACTCGGCCACTCCATGGCTACGTTGCACCAGTCTTTCCCTTGGCTCTTTACAATCTGTTAATGAAAGTTTTTCTTTGAACTATAACTAAGTTTACTTGGAGGTTTTTATCAATTGTATTTATGGAAATTTGGCGGCCATTACATCCTTGACCTTCTTCATTTGCTGTGGGGATATGAAGGGAAGCCAGTTGCCTTCTTAGTGCTTTGTAGAGGCTTTTCAGCCTGCCTATTTTTTAACCAGGTAAGGAGGAAATTTCTTCTATAAACTTCTACTAAAAAGAGTATTAAAGGTTTCAAAACAATTACTGAGTTTAACTTACAGCCTTCTATTATTGTGCTCTTCTATTATTGTGCAGGAAGAGGAGGATAAATGGAAGCCAGGATAAGCCGACCCTTGTCCCTCTACGCATATTCATAAGGTAAGTTCTCTCACCAGTATACATAGATAAGAAATTCATTCAATATTTATAAAATTCATTTTTTATTTTGATGTTGTCAATTTGTTAATAGGTGGAAGTCGGGAATTGTAGAGGTTTTGGACTAGCATGCTTCACCCTCACAACCCAACTCAAAAATGCAGGTAAGGATACAGTCGTACATGTGTTTTAATGTTTCCAATGATTTGGGTTTACAATAACATTTTTTTAACATTATTTAACTGTAAATATAGTTTGTTAGTATGAGCCTATCAAGAGCGGCAACAGGGTCACCTCCTCCCAGGCCTCCTTCTTCTCTAATCAGAGTTGAGGCATTTTATCCAACTTTGTTAAAAATAGGGAGAATGCATAAATAAATCTTGGTCAAAAGAATTAATGCCACTTAGTGTTTTTTGTGCATGTAACTACCAGTGCAGTTTTGTGTTGGAATGAACAAATTGGATCCTCCAATAGTCATATAAAAAGACTCTTGTAGATTCAAGGTGAAGCTGGTTTCCCATTGGTTCGCAGTCTAAGGAAGGATAGGGCTTCCGCATCTACTGCGAAGATAAGTTTTTTTTATTAAAAAAAAAACTTATGGGGTTTGTACTTGGATGCATTACTAACAGTGTGGGATTCACAACCTCTCACACTCGAATGTGTTTGATTCTCAATCGTATTTGGATGTACATTTTCTTTTTATTTCTAGACTATAGATGCCATGTATCGGCTTACTTCCACAATAATGTTGATAGTTGGAAATCTTTATTAAGATTTGGGAGTCTATGATTTTTGTTGTGATTATCCTATTGAATCTCGAAGCTCAATTAAAGATTGTTCTTTACTCTTAGATGTTTACAATTCGGTTGTGGAATTAACTCTTTAATAGAACAATATATCCTTGAGTATGGATACCCAAGAATAGAGACTGTGCATTTGTAATTACCTATGTTAATTAATTCCTGGTGATGAAATCTGTACATTTGTAAATATTTAGTGTTGGCTTAATGTTGATTAAAAACACATATCTGCTATCTTCATAACTAGTTCATTATTCTATGAAAGAAGCCTATCCACTTGTACTATGTGTATATATAAATACTTGGTTTGATTGATTTTGATTCTTTCCTTTAGTTCTTTGTATGTTTTGTTTAAATAATTAGATCTGATCTAAATCGTTATGAACACCCAAAAATAAATAGAAGCTATAATACTTGATTATATTCTTTAACTTATCATTGGTATTTGTCGATTTTATGGTTTATTTGGTTTATCGGACTTGATAATATTTATAATGAGTTAGGTCCACATTTATGTGCTAGGTGATCATTCCCAGCGTTTGTTAAATAAATTGTTGGATTACTTGTGATTCCCTCTTTAAATATTTTATTAGCTAAGATATTTAGATTTGGTCGTAACTAGTATAAGCGCTCATAACAGAGATTAAGTTGAAACAAGATTAAAATTTAAAAAAATCATGGAATAGAGATAAACACTATGTGGATAACTTCGGTTCCTAGGGATATGCTATTAGTTAAATATGACTTAGATCTTTTGATTACTTTGATATACATTTAAAATGATATGTAGATATATTTGAAGTATATAAAATATCTATGATTCTTTTTCATTCCATAAATAATTAACAGTTTATACTAAAACATAATATGGAAATAGGTAAAATGGTTAGGAACATATGCATAGTATAATCTTAAGTTAAAAAAATGCATTTGAAATTCAAATCTACAAACAGACTATAATTATCAATACTAAATAGTTATGTTATCATGAATCTTGTAGTTTCCTCGTTAAATGACCCTATTCAGGACGAGAGAGGAAATACAACTAATGTAGAGGCCTACAATATCCAAGACTTCCAAAAAGAACTCAGATGTCACACTAGTCAAGGATATCGGCACTTCGGACTCGGTGAAAATACAAAGCCCACGGGAGTCCCTATGTCCAATAAACCCTAAAATAAGGAAACTGAGTACGTGACCAAGGGAAAATTGGTGGAATCTCTTAGTAGGATGGTTAATTAGAGTTTAGAACAATTACCAAGAGATTTCAAGCATCCAGGTGAAAATCCCCAATTTTACCCTAGGGTTTTATGTAGAAAATTGGGATCTAGGGTAAAAAGGTGAAATTTATTGAAATTGGATACTCAAATTGATTGTTGGATGTAAGATAACGAAAATGAAAGCAAAACCAACAATAACCGATTTGCAGTTTCTGAAATAGCCACTCCTCCCAAGGAGGGCATTTTTCCCTAGGAAGCAGACAAGTGCTTAGGATGGGCAAATGGAGTCTGATGACGATGAAAATTTAAAATTACGGGTTTTATTTTTATTCCAAAGTGGGTTTTAATATTTATATCTCGCCGCAAGCCAAAAACTATGGATCTATGAAATGAGGGTTTTAAGATTATGGAAGTGATGGGCAATGCATGCAGAAAATAAAAGAAGGACAAATTAACTATGAGATGTACCTGGATCTTGTATATGACTTTAGAAATGATGAAGAATTCCACTTTCCCGTCAAAATGTGCCTTTTCAAAGAATATCTTGTTGTAATTTAGCAGCAGCCAGTCACTATGGCGCCTCCATCAACCTGCCAATTCATAGAAACATCAAATGATAAGGAAAGCGAATGAGATCTACAAAATAAGGAAAATATCGGAAGTAAGAAATAATTAAGAAATAAAAACTCCCTGATCTGGACAACCAAGAACCTGGACGATGGTGAGTTCCCCCACAGAATCATCCTCTCTCTCTCCTAGTGCACCTCCTTTCCTACAGATGAGGTGGGAAAAGTAAAATATGCAAGATGTATTCCAAACGAGACTCGGTATAGAAAAGTAAGAATGTCAATCATCATATCATAAAATCATGCACAAGATACACAGAATAATAATCCCAAGAATAATTATCTTTATTCAATTTCTTGTGCCAAAGCTCATGAAAATAATGGGGGGTAGTCACCTCTCTTAAATAACTTGAGAGAGACATAAACCCTAACTTAATTTTACATCCAACAGTTGAGATTAAAACAACATCAATGGTGGAGATCAAAAATACATAACTCAACATGGATCAAGTGACTAAGTCAAAGAGGGGATGCACTTTACTCAATGACTCCTATCCTAAGTGAAAGTCAAAATATAACACAAGATGTGACATGATAATACATAGGAAGGGGTCACTTGGGGGTTAATCCACCCTAGCCCCCTTTACAAGTTCATAATACATGATATAATAATTAAATACATAAATAGCCAAATAGAGAACTAATCATACTTCCATCTATAATATAATTTGATCATTTGGCAAATAATTAAGTGATAATAATCACTTTTCAGGAGAACTGATGCCAAACTCTCAAAACTGAAACCACAATATTGGTCGTGGGCATGTCTATAAAAAATATAGACCATGTTGTTTTTGAGTCACTTCCCTGCGAACCATGCATGACTTCGTCAACTAGGTCAATGTACCCGAACTGAAGGTGAGAAACTGTATCCATATGATCTTGTAGGCATCCAAGGTAATAAATGCTCCAATAATGTATATCAAAACCAGATTGAATCAGTTATTCATAATCATGGTGACCAATAACAATAATAATAATACAAATATGTACCTATGCTTCTAAAGAATCATAGATATTTCTGGAAGTCTGCTTGTCCATGCCATATTCACAAAGGGTAAACAATACGCTATTGTTGGGTGAGGATGGACAATAAACACTGAGGAAAAAGGGAAATGAATTTGGAATGATTTATTTTGACTTTCTAATCTATCTGAATAATGCCAAGTACACACAACCAAATTAACATATGCATGATGGATTGAACAATAGGGAATGGTGGTGTCTCACAGGCGGATGAGCTGATATGGAAAGTGTCCATTCAACCTTAACAATCATGTCTACAACTCACATCCAAGATAAATATCAAGCTCCACGAGGATCTTTTCTAGGACCCTTGCATTGAGTACACAAGCAATTGTAGTGAAAAGATCATAGGGGACACTTAGATTTAGATGTCCCTTACTCCATCTCACATCAAAACCCGTAAACTTGATGAGGAATTAATCATTACATTTCAATCAGATGGCCAGCAGTCTTTAGATTTGGCATTTGTTTATCCACTACTATATTCGAGCCTTTAACACTTTAACTTTATAGCCTTTTTTATTTGTGTCTAAATACACAATTTTGCAATTTCATAATATATAACATATAGCTCATAATGCATGTAAAGGTGGTAGACATAATGCTTCAAGTTTTAGCTAACAAGTTCCCAGGAAACTATGGGGAATATCCATATTCAGGACCAAACATCAGGGGCAACCAACCAGACAGGTCAAGGCTTCAAAACCCAACTCGCCTAAGCTTAGGAACCAACACCAACGGGTTCTCCTAACCCAGAAGGATCAAGGATTTGGAAAGTTTTGTCGCACAACTTAGAACTGAGACACAAAACAACATGGGATCCATCATGCATAGAGGTCAAAATTGGAAAATATCTTCAATCTCACAAGTCTCAAACAATATATGTCATAGGATAATTTTACAATGGATGAAACTGGATGGACAGGGACAGGTGATAAATGGAGCCAACCTAGCACAAAGGCTTACAATTTGTACGAGTATGGCCTGAGACACAGTCTTCACATCAAATCCCTCGATTAATCATAATAATAGATATAAGCATAGGTCACCATAATCCTCCTAAATTGATAATCATAGGTGTCTGACATACAACATAGATAAAAATCAAACCAAAGAAGTGTAATACTTGATCTCACCAAATATACCTCTCTCCAACTGATAAGCACCTCTATACTGTGTGTACCAACTCTAATATGCTTCTCTGCTACAATGAACTAGATTATCACCAAAAGCATCTCAATGGACTCCTGAATATCAGTCCTAGAAAGGAAGATCTAATGAACAACGCTCTGAACTAACTGAAGTTGTAAAGATCCATGCTAATACCCCATGTGAAAAATAGCCCGAAATAGAATAGAGACAAGTCTGTATGATGCATCATGGTATATCAGCTGCAAAATGTATATGTGATAACATCTGGCTCCAATTGGGAAAAGTTATCTAATGAAGACAATGCTTGGGTCTTAATCTTTACAGTGATCTAGGAACTCAAGCACAGTCTCATCAAATATTAATGAACAAATAACACATGAAATGGTATAATCGAACTACAGAATGAGTAGTCGCTCTATTCATTCAATAAAGAATGAATAATTACAATTACAATGTCATGCTACAAGCATGAATGAGAGGAAATTTGAATCCATAAGGAGGTCATTCAAATTGAATGAGTGAGTCTAGCTTAACTGAATGTAAGCCATTGCAACACTCCAGTTAACCACTGATCAAAACCCTAATTGACTCAACTGAATCCTGAGTGCAATAAATGACTAATTCTCAACTGAAAGAGATCAGGCACATGTCATAGCAAGCCAACCATCAAGTGCTAGCACTTCAATGACTCCAATGAACCCCGATGAGGTCAACTGAAGTTGAACTGAACATCAGAAGTTGGTGGAGGTTCCCCTATTGACTCCAGTTCATTAATTAATCATTAAATAATCAATTAAATGAAAGGAGGTGCCTTCACTGACCTGTTAACTGATTGTAACCACCAGTTAGCAATTAGGTGCATTAATATCACTCAGATCACCCCCGGAGTGCTCCAGTTAGCCTCCCCGAATGTAGGAGAAGGATAATTTAGCCTCCTTGACTGAAGATAGGCATGGGTGTGACTGGATGATGACATTTAATGCTCCACTAATGTCAATTAATGTCAATAATACTTAGGATAGTGGTTTAACTAGGCCAATTTGACCAAAAAGAGTGTGTATGGTGGTAAATGTCTCCAACACCCCCCCTTAAGCTATACTCAAGAGGAGTTAGAAAAAAAAAGCATAAAAATGCTAGGGCCTTGGGAACAAAGGCCATAGGTCACCCTGTATAATAAGGTAACTGCTTAATATAACCAAGGAAACAGGGAAAACCTCAGAGGAAAAATACCCCCCCTCAAACTAAGTAGTAAATCAAGAAATTTTTTGTTCTTCTATGCAGCAACATCCTGAGACTGTGCATGTGAACCTATGAATCCAAACTAAATGAATATGTCTGGAGGAATATTCCACTTTGGAAGAAGAACAATGCACTCAACTGAATCAGAAATATAAACAGCTGCACAGTGAAAACTGGACCCATGTAGAGCAGCTGAAATCATCTGAAGAGAGAGAAAAGGTTCTTGAGGATTTGAACCCTGTGTGAAGCACTCAAGAAACTGATATGTTGAATCCTTTAACAGCAAAACAAGAGTGGTAAAATCAGCACCAATTCTTAGGAGCAAGTGTCCAAGCAGGTGCAGAATGTCTTCCTCTTTACTAGTTCTGTGAGGAGATGAACATGTGACCAAGGGTAGAGAAGCCCTGGGACTATGGTGAGTGAATTATTGAGCTCCATAATTTGAAATATCTTCTAAAATATATAATGAATCACATAATAAAATATCAGCAACCTCATACGAGGAAACTAACACCAAATCCCCATCAGCAGTTTTGAAGAGAAAGTGTGGTACTTGATTTTTCACACCGGAATTTGTGAGAGCAGCTACAAGCATGAATGAAAGCTCTTGGATTTTAAAATATGAACCAAATAATATCAGATAATAAATTAAATCCGATATAAATAATTTCACAATAGATCCAAAACTGTGAAATGAAATCAAATCCCCAGCAGCAGTTTCGAAGGAGACTTGCGGTACTTGTTTCTTCACACCATTGATGAGAACAGCTACAAGTAGTACTGAAGGTTTATGAACCTAAAATTTTGAACCAAGAAATATCAGATCATATCCAAATAATATCATATCAGATCCAATAAGGTTCATATCAGATCCAAAAGTATGGTCAACCGAGACGGTGGATGCACAGTTGTCTTTTTCTTCAAAATTTTGAATTTTGGTGCATGCAATCCTGCATGAATTTGTTGGAAGATCTAGATCATGGGGAGAGAATTGATCACTCTTTTAATCTGATATTTTTTCCAAAATATCCAAGGTATTACATATTTTCACACCAGCAGCAACATTAGGGGAAGAAAAATCAAATTTCTCTTAACTTTCGGAAGCAATTACTGGTATATTTTGCACAGAATTCAAAGGAAAATCACCAGTGAATGTTTGCATGGAAGTGCAGCAGTATTTTTCTTCAATATCAGATATTCAAATGTCTTCTTCTATTTCAGAAATATGAGGATATGAGATATCAGAGATCTCATGAACTTTCGGAGCATCAGGAGAAGGAGTCATTGCATGGAGACTTTCTTCAATTCGAATTGACTGTGTAGAAGATTATGCTTCATATTCATCTTGAACAACTTCATAGGAGAGAGTAGAGGCTGAGAATTTTGAGTAAATAACTCTTGTGGTTCTAGATGTGATCTCCAAAGTGCTATTAGGATCCTCATTGTGCTTGCCAAAGGTTTTGTCCAATTTTGTGTAAAGATCCTTTGGGTATTCAGTAGAACCAATAAGGTAGTGCAAGGTAGGAGAAAGGGCCAGACATATTGCTCCAAAATCTCTATCATCGTCATTTAGCCAGTCATTCTCATTCTCATAAAAATCTTTTCCAATTCCAATAGAAACCTCATAGAGACCTCGTCTCTTCAGAGATGCAATCATCTTCAACTTCCATTCTGAATAGCTTGTGAATGGGGTGAGAAGAGGGACTAATGAGTCCATTTGAATTTGTACCTATTAAAACCTGCAAATCACAACAAAAGGGGCACTGTAAGGTCGGATAGCCTACACATTTCAGGCTTTCATCACACCCATAATAGTTGATCAAGCAATTTTGACCAACAATTTCCTTACTTGGGGTATTAAGTGGTAAGCCTTGGCTTCTAGTGCAGTGCTGGATTTTTGAGCTTCTGCTCAATTTTTCATGCAAGATCTATCAAAAACCTTGTTTTTGAGAGATCTAAGCTTTGTCCCACCATGAGCTCTAATACCAGACTAATATTGATAGTGATCTAGGAACTCAAGCACAGTCTCATCAAAGATTAATGAACAAATAACACATGAAATGGTATAATCGGACTACATAATGAGTAGCCACTCTGTATATTCAATAAATAATGAATAATTACAATTACAATGTCATGATACAAGCATAAATGAGAGGCAATTAGAATTCCTAAGGAGGTCATTCGAATTGAATGAGTGAGGCTAGCTTAACTGAATGTAAGCCATGTCAACACTCTAGTTAACCACTGATCAAAACCCTAATTGACTCAACTGAACCCTAATTGAAGCCCGAGTGCAATAAATGATTGAGTCTCAACTGAAAGAGATAAGACCCATGTCATAGCAAGCCAACCAGCAAGTGCTAGCGCTTCAATGAATCCAATGAACCCAGATGAGGTTAACTAAAGTTGAACTGAACATCAGAAGTTGGTGGAGATGCCCCTATTGACTCTAGTTCATTAATTAATCATTAAATAATCAATTAAATGAAAGGAGGATCCTTTACTAACCTGTTAACTGATTGTAACCACCAGTTAGAAATTAGGTGAATTAATATCACTCAGATCACCCCCGAAGTGCTCCAGTTAGCCTCCCCGAATGTAGGAGAAGGCTAAGTTAGCCTCCTTGACTGAAGGTAGGCATCGGTGTGACTAGATGATGACATTTAATTCTCCACTAATGTCAATTAATGTCAATAATACTTAGGATAGTGGTTTAACTAGGCCAATTTGACCAAAAAGAGTGTGTATGGCAGTAAATGTCTCCAACATTGAGAACCTAAAAAATCTCTTGTCCGCGGCACCATCAACAACAAGCAAACCGTCACATCCAGCGTTCTACTTACTTTCCAAGAATTTACCTATTACCTACACACACAGAAGCAAGAAATACCAGAGCAGCATGTGTGGGAAAAATATATGCATAAAAAAAATAAACTAACAAGAATTAAATGTTGGAAAGTAAAGTGCTAAAAAGTAAAATATAATCTAATCATGTTAAATGCAGGAAAAGAAATCAGAAACTAGAATACTCACGCATCAATTAAACAAAAAGCCAGATTCAACTATTGATCAAAGATCTTATTCAATCATACCTACTCTAACCTAATCAATCAGACAAGTGTTAAGTAAAGTCATAAATCCAATGAAACCACTTGTTGAATTGATTGATTGATCTTTCTTTGTAGTTAATGAGATAACAAGTTAGATATGGTTTATAAGAAATGTGAATGAAAATTTAAACCATTCTAACATGATCCTTGATATTCAAAGAAAGATGTGGAATAAAATCATGCCAAGGATGGAACTGATTTTTACAAACTTAATTCATCAAAACACCAATGGGATCATTAAAATAATGTGAGTTCACCTTTGATGAAAGAAGACAATTTGACTTATGATTCAACTCCACTAGGAAATTATTTGTACTCTCCTCTACATCAGTAGGATACTCAATTCTATTCACTCTAGGAAAAACGGAAAAAACAGATGGGGATATATTGTAATGTGATAAAACTAAGATTGAAATTAACCCCTCTCTTTGTTCCAAAATGGAGAAAAGATGAAATTGATCTGTATACACCTTCTCCAACCATCCATAAGAAAAATTTACAAATTGAAACATATTATTCATTAAAGATGACTGAAAAGAGATATGAAGTGTCTTTTCTCCAATTATGTGACAAAGTTCAAACTCCTGACTAGAAATCTTGAAAGTAACAGCTTGATTGAACCAAAAACCCATATTAAAAGACTCAAAATTTTGGGATAGGAGAGTGGATTCAAAATTTTCTCCTTGATGACTTGGAATAATTGATCTCAAGATTGAACGAGAGAAAAAAGTTTTCAATTAAATTCCAGGAATGATTGTAAGATGATTTGAAGCAAGGTCAGTATCCACACATTGAACCGACACATCCTGATTATGGATTGAATAAGGAATTTTTTCGATGCCATTATAACAAGTATGTTCACTTACAATAATATCATAGTTACCATGCAATTGATCTTCTTCCTAGATATGATCAAAATTTGATTCAAAATAATCGTCAACCAGACAATGAGGATCTTTGATGGATTCACAACTAAGAGAATTAACTATAGATGGTTCCTGACAGTGATCATTTTTTTCTCCCTCTTTATTTGTGCCTTCTTGAGGTAATGATGACAATATTCTAATAATCTCCTCCTCTATATCAATATCAAGGTCATAATCCTGAGGGGTCGATATTTCCTTGTCATCATTCTCTTGTATCGAAGGGTCATTCAAAGGCATATTCATTGTTTCCTTAGGAGAGGAGGAATCAATTTGATAAGTAAAATAATCAGTTATCTCATTATGGTTATCGTGATCATCTTCATCAAATTGATCCTCAACAACACAATCATTATTTGGTTGCATGGATTCATCAAAGTTTTTATCCCATTCTTCTCTTAATAACTTGGTGAACATGTCGTATCCAGTGATGGATCCTGGTGCTAATGTATATAACCAAAAATCAGCATTTATTTCTAAAGATTACTCTAGGGCTTGCATATAGACATCTTCATCCTTGGAACGATATGCTTCCATATAATACCAAACAACATCCAAGTGTTTTTCAATTAATTTGATTGCATTTGCATAGAAATGAGGCAACCCTTCACTGTATCCTTTTGGCATAGGATGAGGTGCCCCGAGAATTTAAGAGAAGTCAAATGGAGAAGGTTTGGATTTTTTCATAACAGTTCTATTTATTTGAGTTGTGTATTTAATAGGATTACAAGGACCATTCACTTGATGCTTACTCACTGGTCCACTAGGTATGATTGGGAAATCTGTATTGCGTGGGTGAGGAAATTGGTGGGTATCATAAAGATTGTGATAACTAGATTCATACCCATAATCTTGATCAATATCATCCTCATAGCCATACTCTAACCTCCATATATCCCTTTCATCATATTTATTTTTAATATTAATTACTATTTTAGTACATTTTTAGGGGTTGTGAAAATTCGAGGAGAAAATTTGAATTCATAATTATTTACGTGTTGGGTTCGTTTCTCAGTGGAGTCGCCAGGTGAATGAATTGTTTTGTTCACCAACAGATAATGTCATAGGAGAGATACAGATAACATAGTGATTGTGTAGAATTAAATAATTAAAATACAACCACTAGATTTTAGAACCGGATGTGATATGAATGAATATAAACAGCAAAACCATTCACAGACACTAGAGGTATGTAAAATGAACCAAGGTAAGCCTCTACTTCCCTAGAAACAATTCCAAAAATGTTATTAGGAATCTTTTAGTTTCCCCATGACATGATCCTATTCAGGACGGACCTACGATATCCAAGAATTTTGAAAAGAACTCGGATGTCACACTAATCAAGGATATCAGCACTTCGGACTCAGTGAAAATACAACACCCAAGGGTCATCCCTATGACCATGAACCCTAAAATAAGGAACATGAGTATATGAATGAGGGAAACTTGGTGGAATCTCTTAGTAGGATGGTTCATTAGAATTTAGAACAATTACTAAGAGATGTCGAGCATCCAGGTGAAAAGACCTAATTTTACCCTAGGGTTTTTTGCATAAAATTGGGATCCAGGGAAAAAAGGTGAAATTTAATGAAATTGGATATTAAAATTGATTTTTGGATGTAATATTAGGAAAATGAAATCAAAACCAACAATACCCAGTTTGGGGTTCATGAAATACACACTCCTCCCAAGGAGGGTGTTTCCCCCTACGAAGCAGGTCAATGCTTAGGATGGGAAAATGGAGTCCAATGATGATGAAAATTTAAACTTAGAGGTTTTATGTTTATTCCAAAGTGGGTTTTTTTTTTATAGCTCGCTGCAAGCCAGAACCTATGGATCTACGAAATGGGGGTTTTAAGATTATGGAAGTGATAGGAAATGCATGCAAAAAATAAAATAAGGAGAAATTACCTATGAGACATACCTGTATCTTGTAGATGACTTTATAAATAATGAAGAATGAAAATTTCCCATCAAAATGTGTCTTTTTCATAGAATATATTGTTTTAATTGAGCAAAAGTCAGTCACCCTAGCGCCTCCATCAACATACCAAATCATGGAAACATTAAATGATAAGGAAAGAAAATGAGATATGAAAAATAAGGAAAAGATTAGAAATAATAAATCATTAAGAAATAAAAAATCCTTGATTCGGAAACCCAAGATCTGGGAATATGGTGAGTTCCCACATAAGCGTCCTCTCTTTATGCTAGCATGCTTCCTTTCCTGCAAATGACGTGGGAAAAGGAAAAATATGAAAGATCTATTCCGAACGAGACTCGGTATAGAAAATTATCAATGCCAGTCATCAGATCATCAAATCATGCACAAGATACACAGAAGAATAATCCGAGATAAAATTATATTTATTCAAGTTTCGGTGCCAAAGCTCATGAATACAATGGGGGGTCACCTCTCTCAAATAATTTGAGAGAGACGTAAACTGTAAATTAATTTTAGAACCAACAGTTGATATTAAAACATCTTCAAAAGTGGAGATAAAAAATACATAACTCAACACATGGATCAAGTTACTAAGTCAAAGAGGGGTCGCACTTTACTTGAGGACACCTATACTAAGTGAAAGCCACAATATAACACAAGATGTGAAATGATAGCGCATAGGAGGGTGTCACTGGGGGCTTAATTGACCCTATTCCCCTTTAAAACTTCATAATACATGATATAGCAATAAAATACATCAATGGCCAAGTAGAGGGGGCGGCCCTTGGGGGGATTTCCTCACTAGCTAAGCCAAGATAAAATAATATGAACATATGGTGACTGAAAACTGTTGGAGGACTGTCCAGTATGCTAAAACACATCATATTCCTAAATTCCAAGCCATTTCATTAACCAAGGAGGACAAATCGATTTTTTCAGTGATTTCTCTAGTTCATTTTTTGTTGGTACAACCTCTGGAAAATGATAAATCCACCATAACTATGTCCAAGGTGCAAACTGGGGAAAAATGGCTACTCTGGATGATATAGAGACATAGAAGAATGGTATAAGTGACTATGCATACCACCTGGAACTCTACTCTTCTCTAGGAGAACTCATCATACTGCCATCTGTAATAAAATTTGATCATTTGGCCAATAATAAAGTGACAATAATCATTTTCCAAGAGAACCAGGGCTAAACTCTCGAAATTGAGACTACATTATTGGTCATGGACATGTCTGGAACAAATATAGACCATGTTGCATTTTGAGTCACTTCCTTGGGAACCGTGCTTGAATTGGTCAACTAGGTTGACCAAGTCAAATTACCTAAACTAAAGGTGAGAAGCTGTATCCATATGATCTTGTAGGAATCCAGGGTAATAAATGCTCCAATAATGTATATCAAAACCAGCTTGAATCAGTTATTCATAATCATAGTGACCAATAATAATAATAATAGCATGATGTACCTATGCTTCTGAAGAATCTTGGAGATTTTTGGAAGTCTGCTTATCCATGCCATACTTAAAAAGGGTAAACAATATGTTATGCCTAGGTGAGGATGGAAAACAAAGGCTAAGGAAAAAGGGATATGACATTGGAATGATTTTGACTTTGTGATCTATCCAAATAATGACAAGTTCACACAACCAAAGTGACATATGCATGGTGTATTGAACAATAGGGAATGGTGGTGTCTCACATGTGGATGAGATGATATGGAAAGTGTCCATTCAACATTAAATATCATGTCTATGACTCACATCTGAGCTAAATACCAAGTTCCGTGAGGATCGTTTCTAGGACCCTTGCATTGAGTACACAAGAAACTGTAGTGAAGAGATCCTAGGGTACACTTGGAATTAGATGTGAATTACTCCATATCACGTCAAAATATGTAGGACCTGTGATGAATTAATCATTACATTTCAATCAGATGGAAAACATTCTTTAGATTTAGCATTTGTTTCTCCACTGCTTTATTCAAGCCTTTAACACTTTCACTTTATAGCCTTTTTTATTTGTGTCTAAATACACAGTTTTTCAATTTCATTTGCAAGCTTTGAATTTCATAATATATAACACATAGCTCATAATGCATGTAATTATGGTAGACATATTCCTTCAATTTGTAGATGATAACTTCTTGGGAAACTAGGGTGAATATCCATTGTCAGGACCAAACATCGGGGGAAACCGACCAGAGAATTCAAGGCTTCAAAACCCAACTCACATAAGCTCAAGAACCAACACCAGTGGGTTCTCCTGACACAGAAGGATTAAGGCTTTAGAAAGTTTTGTCGCACAACTTAGAGCCAAGACACAAAACTGCATGGGATCCATCATGCATAGAGGTCAAAATGGGGAAAATATCTTCAATCTCACAAGTCTCAAACAATCTAATTCATAGGATAAGTTTACAATGGATGAAATTGGATAGACAAGGGTAGGTGTTAAATGGAACCAACCTAGCACTAAGGTTTACAATTTGTAGCAGCATGGCATGAGCAACAATATTCACATCAAATCCCTTGATTAATCATAACAGAGGTTAAAGAAACAATAGTTATAAGCATAGGTGTCTCACATACATCATAGAGAAAAATCAAACCACATAAGTGTAATACTTGATCTCACCAAATATGCATGTCTCCAACTAATAAGCGCCTCTATACACTGTGTACAAACTCTGATCTACTACAATGAACAAGATTATCACCTAAATCATCTCAATGGACTCCTGAATCTCAGTCTTGGAAAGGAATATATGATGAACAAGACTCTGAACTGACTGAAGCTATAAAGATCTATGCTAATACTCCATGTGAAAAATAGCCCGGAATAGAATAGAAACCAGTATGTATGCTGCATCATGGTAGCCCAGCTGTAGAATGTATATGTGATAACAAGTTAATAATGTAGTGAGGAACATGTCACCACAATCGAGAAAACACAACTGAAGTTTTTGTTCCTCCCAACCAGCTCCTAGAGCAGCTAAATCTTAATTTCTCAAGAACCCAAGAGCCTATTTGCCGAACCACAAGGATACAATCTTATCAATGCACCATCTATTTGCATCAATAGATCAATTTCCCATCCATATCCAACCTATTTCCTACTTGATGGACATACTATTTTATAGTATCTTTCTTAATACTTGATGATTTATTAGACTCCTTCTCTTTAGCACTCCACAAGGATTCTTGACCTAGTTTTGGGGAAGATGACTCCTACATCACTTGAGCTCTCACTCAACATATTTTGATGCTTGTCTTTTCCCCTTGTGGGTTAGCAAACACTCATTTAACAACTAATTCAATTTTGATTCCTCTCAATAATTTAATTATTAAATAAAAATAATCCATTATATTCATTTTAAATTTCTTGTCAAAATATTAAAAAATAATAATTACTCCAAGTAATAATAAATTACAAATTATTTGGCGTATTACATACACCTCCCCTTAAAGGATAACACCATCCTCGATGTTATTATTTCCTTGTCTTTATTATTCCATTGTTTTATCTTGAAATAGAATCGGATATGCCTCTCGGATATCACTTTCGAATTCCCAAGTGGACTTCTCTGGACTAAGGTGCTTCCATTGCACCTTGACTTGTTTGATGGTATGGTTTCAGAGTAAAATTTCTCTCCCATCGAGAATACATTCCGGTTCAACTTGAAATTCTCCTCCGGGTTCCACCTATATAACATTCCAGTCAATCACATGAGTAGCATCATGAATGTATTTCTTCAAAATGGAAACATGAAAAACATTATGTACTTTTATTGTAGGTGGTACTCCTAATTGATATGCCACCGGTCCAACTTTTGCTAAAATTTCAATTGGCCAGCAATAGGTGGCTACCAACTTTGAGTACTTTCCTAATCTTAGGGATCTTTTCTTGGTTTTACCTTTATATAAAAATGCTCACCTATGTGTAACTATCGAGGATTTCTTTTCAAGTCTACATAACTCCTTTTCCTGTCTTGGGAAACCCTCAAATTTTGTTGTACATGTTTCATTGTTAGTTCCATATCTTTCAATAATTAAGGTCCTAACATTAATCTATCGATGGGATTTCTCCAAGAGCATTGGATTGTTACACTTTCATCCATACAAAATTTCAAATGGACTCATTCTAGCTGAAACTTGGAAGTAATTGGTATACACAAATTATACTAAGTACAAGTAATCTTCCAACCTACCAGGTTTATCCATTACATACATTATAAACACGTCTTCTTGAATATGATTTAATATTTCAGTTTGTCTGATAGTTTGAGGATGATATGTAGTGCTAAAATTTAATTGTGTTCCTAGTCCTTTAAAAAGGATTTCCAAAATTTTCCTGTAAATTTTGCATCTCTATCTGAGATTACCTTTTCAGGTACACCATGCAACCTGAAAATGGCTAATGGGTAGAATAATCCTACTGGATGTTGGATTTCATCATTTACCTGTTGACATTCAATGCATCGTACTAGATATTCTGCTACTTCCTTTTTTGTATTGGGCCAAAATAAATATTTGTAGAAATTCAGGCCTGCAGTAGATTAATTTCACTCACAGCAATTAACAATTGATCATGCAAATTATCAACAATGGAGACTGAATATGGAGCT
>LPNX010083411.1:246840-296177 GCA_001517045.1 Pseudotsuga menziesii
ACAACAGAGTGTTACACTTTCATCCATACAAAATTTCAAATGGACTCATTCCAGCTGAAACTTGGAAGTGATTGTTATATGTAAATTCTACTAAGTGAAAGTAATCTTCCAACTTACCAAGTTTATTCATTTCAAACATTCTAAGCATGTTTTATAGAATTTAATTTACTCTTTTTGTTTGTCCATCAGTTTGAGGATGACATGCAATGCTATAATTTAATTGTGTGCCTACTCCTTTAAAGAAGGATTTAAAAAAAATCCTATAAATTTTGCATCTCTGTATGAAATTAACACTTTAGGTACAATGCGCAACCTGAAAATTTCTTTCATAAATATATTAGCAATGTTAATGAACTTATAAGTAGATTTTACTGGAATAACATTAGAGGAAATTTAAACTCAAAATGGGCCTCTTAACTTTTATTCAAATTCCATGTCATCATTTGTTAGCCAATGAAATTTCTTTAAATTTGAAATACCGTATAGGTCTTAAACACTTTTTTAATATAAATTTGAGGATAGTAATCATTAAAAAAACTACTTTTTTTGTTTGTGTTTTCGAGGAAACAAACAGTGATATAAGGAAACACTGTATTTTTGGTTTCTTGTCAATGATATAAGGCACATAACAAATTAAACTTAAGAATTAACTGCAAAGTTCTTTCATAGTCTTGGCACTTAATCTTAATTCATAAAATTATTTAGCTTTTTCTTCATATTACTGTTATGATAAATACTTTCGTTTAAAATGTTTATTGAATTTTTTCCACATTACATAAAGTTATTTTATTCCCTTTGCTTTCTTTATGTCTTGCCACTAGATATTAGCTTTCCCTGCTAAGTTATAGATTGTCATTTTTGCTTCTAATTCATTAGAATAGTTATAAATATAGGAATAATTTTTCATTCCACGTAACCAATCTTCCGCTTCTTCTCCCTTTTCGATCTCTCTGTTAAACATAGAGGTTTGATGTTTTTGAAATCACCATATTTTTTTTCATACAATTTGTAAATAGACCCATCGTAAATGTGTCTACCATGTTCAAATCCACTACCTATGCACGACAAGATCTTATAAAAGTGTGTAAAATAATATTATCCACAAGTTTTAAAAAATGTCAAATTTAACTTAAATAACTTCATATATGTATTAACATTTAACATTTAACATATGTAACCTAGACTTAAACATGTTGAAGTTAACAATTGAATGCACCTGATAGTGGACCTGTGGTGCATCCACTACACCCATCTGAATGGAGTCTATGATTTCGGTACCACTTCTAACTTGTCTAGATGTCCTCTGACTATCCATGTGTCCTTATTAAGAATAAAATAGATTAGTTTAACTCTATGAAATCATAAGACAATGATTGAAATCAACAATAACTCTATGTATCAACAGTGTTTCTATAAAAAGGTTAATGTGGGAATGAAGACATGCAATAAATGACCCCTTTAGGGAATGACACCAATTGTTATAGCAATAAACTAGCTGTTTGCAACTGACTATCCCTTAGGGTGACTAATAATGTTAGGAAGGCCGAGTTAGTTTGATGGTTGTAGGTTTTTCCTAAAGAAGAAAAATTTATGAGTAGGGCTTAGTGAAGGGCAAAGTCTTCGAGGGGTCAAAACTTGGGTTTTGGGGATTACTTGGTGTGAGTTAGGAGGCCTGGTAGGGAGATTTTGGATTTGTTCTTTACATCTGTCCTAAGTTTTTGGGAAGGCTGAATTTTTAGGACTGTTAGTTAGGATTGTTAATTATCTCCTAGGTGGACTGAGGGTTGGATAAGGTATTGGAGTTAGGGCCGAGGGAGAAGCCCAACAGTCCGAAGGACTGTTGTAGTAGTTTAGGGAAGAGAAAAGGGGAGGTTGAAGTGCTTAAGTCACAGTCCAAAGGATTGTTGGGAGACTGAGGGTAGAAGATAGGGTCGAGGGTTAGGATTCCCTAATAGGGTTGATAAGAGAGGAAAGAAAGGGTGCTAAGGGTAGTTTTAGGAATGTTAAGGGTTGAGGACAGAGGTGAGGGGAAGGTTGAAGGAATTATATGACAGTCTATGGACTATTGGGAAGGAGAGGAGGAGAGATGAATTCCTAGGACATAGTATGATAGGACTATGAGGGTTCTTAGAGGCCTAACCAAGGAAAACATAGGTCTCATTACAAGCAAGTCAAAGGATCCAATCCATAGACAATGGGTCAACGGTTAGAGAAGAACTAAGGTGATCATGCTAACAATGGAGAAAGTAAGCTCACATGGAGACGAGGGGTTTTACAACCAAGTTTGGAAGTCTGTTATAATCCTGGTGCTGTGGAACAACCCATGACCACAAACTAAACCTATGAAGACCATAGGGTAATCCTGTTGATGGAGAAAAAGATGGGACTAAGGATTGTGGGTAGCTATTTTTTGTCTGGTTATTGGCCTCTAATGGAGGAGAATGGAAATAGTGGAAATAACGAACAAGAATCATTTATTTGGTCAAATGGAGATGTGAGTGAAGCATTGATAAAGAAAAGGAAAGACAGGATATTTGAGAAGAATTCCAGTTAGAAGTTCCTACAGTGAGACAAGACTGGTAGAAGAAAACCCAATGGAGCAAAGGAAGTAATAACTTAGACTCCTTTGAGTATTTTGCATAAAATAGAATCTCATTAAGCTCTTTGCAATCTATATGCCTTAATAATTTATTGAAAAGAGAAAAGCAAGACATTTTTGCATTATATTTTTTTGATTGGGTTTCTTGAGGATAAATCTATGCTCTAATGTGTGTAAAATGTTGTTTACTTGCATTAAGTTATTTTCGTTTGAATATACAATAACCAGTGAAACTCATAGTAGCATTAAACATTAAAAAAAATTAAATTCATTAATTTGATAATCAAGAATCTATGTGGGCCATGTTGGTCGTAACTGAAATTGTTACGGATTAGTTTGCATCCAAAGAGAGGTGGAGCATGTGATGTCGTTGTGGCCTTAATTAAAATTTTATGGGTCCTAACAGCCTAGCCAACCAAATGAGCACTTATCAAATAGTTTTCTTGGTTAAGGGAGAATTGCAAATAATAGAGAAAGGGAATGGATTCTTCTTCCATTGAAGGGAGAAAAAATAAAGGGGGTTCACAGCGTTGTTGTATCATTCATTTCAGTAGCCCTATTTTGTGGTACCCTTTACCTACCAGCCCTAATCTACTTCGGCCATCCTTTAGCAAACCTTTAGAAGACCCTAAGAAACCTACAAATTAATGAAACATGTCAAACAAGATTTATGAACTTAGATTTCAGATTTACCATGTATATCTTCCACTGACCTGCTTGTGGTAAGCATATCAGTAGAGTAAGTCACTGAATGCATGTGCACAAAAATAACCAAGTCATATGCATGTAACATTTTGAAAAATTTAAATGTGTTTAACTTGTACTAAAAAATGATAAATAACATTAGAATATACATATGGGTGGTATGTATCCAATAGACCGGTCATATGTGCACCTACCATGTTCAAATACACTACCTATGCACGACAAGAACTTATAAAAGTGTGTAAAAGAATATTATCCACAAATAAATAAATAAATATCAAATTCAACATAAATAACTTCATATATGTATCGACATTAAACATTTGAAATATGTAACCTAGACTTAAACATGTTGAATTTAACAGTCAAATGCACATGATAGTGGACATGTGGTGCATCCAATACACCCATCTGAATGGCGTATATGAATTTCAGTACCACTACGAACTTGTCTAGATGTCGCCTGATGATTCATGTGTCCTTATTAAGAATAAAATGGATTAGGTTCTATGAAATCATAAGACAGTGATTGAGATCAACAGTAACTCTATGTATCAGTAGTGTTGTTACAACAAGGTTAATGTGGGAATGAAAACATGCAAGAAATGACCCCTTTAGGGAATGACACCAATTGTTATAGAAATAAACTATTTGTGTGTGATTGACTATCCCTTAGGGACGTTGTTGAAATTCAAGGTTGGTTTCATATTTAACAAGAATAAATACACTTCAACGCATAAACAACACAACGTTAAATTCAGAATAATATGTATTTCAATCAATTTGATCTGCAATAAAATTAAACATAATTTTTGTCTCTTTCAACTTTAATTTTCTCTTGGTGACTGCATTAAAGTTAGTCTAACTTTAACGCTCTACTAGTCACTATATTAAATTTGATCATTGATATGTTTCAACAAATGCCATATACAGAAAAATAGAAGATAATGTTACTAGAGAATCATAATCAGTATTTGGATCAACCTTATACTCATGTACTTTTAATTTTGATATTGTCACTGAAGGGACAAGTCAATCTGGGTAAACAAATTGTATACCTTGAGAGATAGTTTAGGTAGAAGTAAACATACCTCATGTCTTCAATCAAATTAGCAGCACGGTTATACACACAGTCAGGATGCAAATAGTGACTTACACAGTCCATTGAAGGTAGATCACGTTAAGTAGGAATGAAGCCATGTAGGTTTAAATAAAACCACACTAGGATAGAGACCACGAGTAATAGAGATAGAACTGGTGTAAATACACAGGTGGGTTCACACTCATAGTATATAGTCACACAGATGGTGGAGTGCATGTAGGTGGAGATTACACAAACAGTCACACAGAGGTGTGAGCAAGGTAATACGTGCAAAGGAAGAACCCAACGAATGTGAGTAAGGTGAGCCACTCAGAGGAAGAACACGCGGAGCATGAGAAAGGTGAACCACTCAGAGGAAGAATACATAGAGTGTGAGTAATGTGAGACCCAATCCCAGTCATGGTCATCTGTAAGAAAAGATACGCAGGTCGCAGAGAAGGAGGAAGTCACCCACGTGTAAGAAACTAGTCACGCGGAGCGGAGTACGTAAGACCTAGTCATGTGGGCCACTGAGAAATCATGTAGGTGTTCACTCTATGAAGAAATGAGGATCTATCCCATTCATGGAAGAAGGGTCGCATGGGACAAAACAGAACAGTCACGCACAGGAATCACGCAAGCAGTTGCACAGTCACGGTTTAGGAGCTGACAGTCACCGTGGAATATATGGGAAGACCTGTAAAGCCGAAGGAGGATTCATTGTTAGCAATAGTCAAGTGTGGGAATATAAAAGAAAATACAAGGGCGAAACACTCATGGACAAGAAATGATACTTCACTTGATGATGATACAAATGAAGAAAAACTTATTCTTATATAAGGTAGGTAAGACAAATAAAAAATCGTCATAAAATACTTTAGGTGTAAAGGTAAAACAATGAAAGGTCCAAAGGTAAATATAAACCATAAAATAAATGTTAATGGTTTTATAATAAGGTCAAAAGGTAAAAGGTCTAACATAACGTAAATAGTCCAAAAACCATAAGTGGGTCAAAGGTCCTTTAATAAAACATAAAGTAACCATAACAATAATTTCTCCAATGGTCCTTTAATAAGACATAAGGAAAATACACTTAGGATAAAATCCATAAATTAGGTGTCATCATAATCAAAGGTACACACAAGTAAGAGTTCTAGGACCAAATGTCAACCAAGAGGGCCACAACAACCCACATACCCACAGGATAAGGTGAACCATAAAAGGTGGAGAAATGACTCCTTTAGGGATCAACATAACCAGTAAACTTTTCTCTCTCTCAAGGTACATTGTTTTATATATTTTTTCATCACTATATAAGGGAAATATCCAAACAAATTATATAATCCCTAGGTCCTCAATACTGCTCCTAAGGATTAGGTTCTAAGGAAAACATCAAAGGGTGGCTTGTCCCTTGAGGAGAAACCTAGAAATAATTGATTAGGAGAGGGGACATCATGAATCATTATCTTCCATTCTTAAAGAAGGGATTTTAGCCCTAGGCTGGGTTTCAGTCTCACACTAAATCATATTGATCAACCCTTGGACCCTAATCAGGTTCTTCATTCTCTTAGAGAATGGTTCTCAGTACTAATATGAACTTCAGTATCACACTAAAATTTGATCAAACCCACTTGTAGGACCTACATGGACATTGTGTCCCTAGTCCCATACCAGAATAAATCTCTGCCTCTACATGTAGCCTCTACTTGGACATCGCATCCCTGGTCCCATACCATAATACCCTAGAGGAATATATGGGCCCTAGCCACATTCTAGGGTATTTTCTATGACATCCACCTACGTGGTCTCATACCAAGAACCCCAAGAGACTACTAGGGTCCCTAGGGTACCTTATAGGGTCTTACTTTGCTCTATTCAACTGATTAGGGTAGCATCCTCTCTTAGAATGGGTATCGCAGTTGCACTAACTTTAAAAAGGGTGATTAATACTGTTAATAAAGTCAAGTTATTTTGATGATTTTGGGTTTGTCCTAAAGAGGACAAATTTCTGAGTAGGGCTTAGTCAAGGTCGGAGTCTTAGAGGGGTCAAAACTTGGGTTTTGGGGATGTCTTGGTGTGAGTTAGGAGGGTTGGTAGGAATCTTTAGGATATGGTCTTTATGTCTATCCTAAGGTTCTAATAAGGTCAAAGTTTTAGGACGGTCAGTTAGGATTGTTAGTTAGTTATCTCCTAGGGTGACTGAGGGTAGGATAGGGTATTGGAAAAAGGGCTGAAGGATAAGCTCAAAAATCTGAAAATTTGTTGTAGTTTCCATGGAAAACTCCTACACACATGCCAATGGGATACCACAACAGAAAAAAATTTATGAAATTGAAACAAGTGCATAGAAATTTATAACCATGTAGGCATGGGACTGCACACTACATGATAAAACATGGTCCCATATGAAGTATAAAATTGAAAAAAGATAAGAATGTCCTTTTCCAAGGGACATAACGATGAATCTAACAACGTAAATATGAGGTCAATCATAAAGAAATAAAATACAAGTTTTTATATAAAAATGGGGAAAATACCCAAATTGAAAATTCTTTATACAATTGGAGATTGGAGAGAAGAGTGTTGTGCTAAATATTTACATGCTCATAGCAAATAAATCGAATAGCAAAATTTCGATATGTAAACTCCAATTGTTCTTTTTCAAGAGGAAAAAGATCCCAAAGAATTGATCTTTTTCACAAGAGCTTCCATGGAAAACTCCTACACACATTCCAATGGGATATACCCCAACAAAAAAAAATTTATGAAATTGAAACAAGTGCATAGAAATTCATAACCATGTAGGCATGGGACTGCACACTCCATGATAAAATATGGTCGCATATGAAGTATAAAATTGAAAAAATATAAGAATGTCCTTTTGCAATGCACATAATGATGAATCCAACAACGTAAATAGGAGGTCAATCATAAAGAAACAAAATATGGGTTTTTTTATAAAAATGGGGAAAATCCCCAAATTGAAATTTTTTTATGCAATTGTAGTTTGGAGAGAAGATTGGCGTGCTAAATATTTATATGCTCATAGCATATAAATAGACTAATGGAATTTGAATCTTTAAACTCTAGGTCGGTGGTATATCCTTCTAAAAGATGGTTTCTGCACAAGTATGGCATGCTTTTAGGTGCTTTGGAGGGAGCACAAATTTAAGGATATCTGAAATGAAACCAGTGCGTATCAAGCAGTGTGAGGGATATTAGCGCAACATGGGTTTCTCAAGTATCTTTAGAACCCATTAATTAGGGAGGGAGATGCCCCGATGTCCCATATTGTACAGTATTGGGATCCTGATGCATAGGTGTTCATGTGATTCAGTGGAGAGAACTCTCTAAGACATATATTTAACAACTGGACTACCCATGAAGGGGGTAGTCAGGGATACCTAGCTGATGCTTAGTCACACAAGGAATTTGGAGGAGTTCGTATAGACCCATGACACATAGAGTGCTAGGGTAAAATATGGTATGATCTAGATAGTGGTTCTAATACTAGAGATATGATCCATCGTAGTTGTAGTGGTGCAGATAGAGGGGACACATGCCCCTCACAGGATCTTAAGAGGTCCGGTGTTTCTCATAGAGAGTTACTAGATAGGGAACATGATGGATGGGCCCATATGTTACTAAAAAACATGCATAGATAGTTGACCTATTGCCATAGGATGATAGGAGGTAAATTTTCATTTCGGGCTCCGTTATGTGCCTTCTTCTTTGATAATATTTTGACTCAGTGACCCCATGTATGGATTACGAATTCCCTACTGAGTAGTATGCATCCCTAGGGATAGTTATTGAAGTGATTGGGAGGTGGTGTAGTGATTAATGTGTTCCATCCAAATTTATTTACTCATTGGGATCAACTACCAATTCAAATCAAGGACTACCCCTATGAGGGGATGCACTACTAGGGGGATCCCAAGAATTGATCTTGTCCTAACATGAGTTAAAGATTTAACTTTACTAGCAATGACTTTGAAAATAACGGATTCAAAATCAAGTGGGTACTTAATTATGGAAAAAAATAGGATATCCTTATCGATACTTAGAACTTTATACATCATTAAAATAAAATAAAAACACGATGGACTTTTTCTAAATTGTTAAACAAACGAATCAATGTTCCACTTTGCCAATACAATAACTCCATGCATAGTTTTTATTTAAGTTGGGGCGTCATCAAGTGTAACTAACACTTTTAGAACCCCAAGATACTCCATCCTATGAATCTCCTCAATTGGCTCTACATGCCATTGAAAAAAAAGACTTCATTTTTTCTTCTTTGAGAATATCAAGAAGTTTGGATTCAACATTCACTCCACTTAGTTTCTCAAATATCTCAACCATACCAACACCATCCCCTTGACTTGAACCAATAAAAAACCTAGTAAAAATTATTAATGTGTATATGTTCTAATGTGAAGGGGAATATTTAGCAAATCCTTTGGATTCATAAAGGAAAATTCCTAGAGCCTTCAAATTTAGGTCAATAGATGAATGGAGGGTGCATCAATTCTACAACATATGTGACACATGATTTCCAAACATCTAAGAATTTCCACTAGAAAAGGACATAATATCATAATAATGTATTCAAATCCAAATGACCTCCAAATTTCATAGCTTCATCAACATATGCAATGTGACCCCCATCTAAAAGTTGATTCACCATTTTCACAAGACTACCAGAACATGCTCAACACTTTATAATGAATATGTATGAGCTCAAAATATTTCAAGACCACTGAAGCCTGAACTTTTTGGTAGGCCAAAACCCAAACCAAAGGAGGATAAAATATTTAAGAAATAACCAACTAATAGCATGGTTTGATGGAAAACACAAGGATTTCAAACATAATGAGAACCCATTATATTGATATGAGCACACTTTATGCTAGAAACTATTGTTGTAAGTATAATTTCAGCATACTTTGCTGCTATCTAAGTCTATCATGCACATTAAATGTTGAAATCCTCCATCTACAGATATTGAACACCTTACTATATCTATGGTGAAATATGGAAAGGATCCACTCTATTTTTTAAAATTAAAGATCCTAGAGTTTCCTAAACATAATTTCAACTCTCAAATAAATATATTACTGCCATACAAATAGCATATATTTTATTGAGGCACAATATTGGACCTATTAAAAAAAGTGTACTCCATATTTACCTAGATATAGGTATTCTTTACGTCAATATATCAAATCCATATCTATATAAGCATATGTTAGGTATGGAATCTACTACCTTCCAATTCAAAATACATCCACTAAACAGTTCATAAAAGAGAGAACCCTATGATGTGTATCCACTCACACAACCAAATTTGTCAATGCATTTTGGTAGAAACTTGAACCTTATTCAAGATATCAAGGATACTAAATAGGAATGGGGAGCTATAGTTCAATCTAATGTTAGAGGATTGTTAGAGAATAAATAAATTTTGTGAAAAAAATATCATAACACCACAATCAAATTAGAGCAACCATTCAACAGTGAGTAGATACTAAGGATGATCGAACAAGTCTCCAACGCTCCAAAATTATCTAGGATTTAGACCACTTTATGTATTGATCTCTCTCAAACAACTTTATTTCTGAGATTTTAGCATCTTACATTTTTTTGGTATTTTCGTGTGACTACATTTATTTCTTATTTCAAAATGTATCAACCTCTTTACAATATCTCCACTAGCATGCAATTGAAGTTGTAGTTTGGATGCTTGGAAGAGAATCCACGCATGGCTTGTGTGTAGATATAACAAGGATTGATACTTATTTAAGTTCATAATTTTTGTAGATAGAAATCATCTTTCCAAAGATATAAACTAGAACAAATGCCTCAAACCATTAACAAGTACTAATCATGGAGTTTTCATATTAAAATTTTCCCATTTTAGGAAAGATGCAATGCTTTCTTCTCACCTACATCTATAATGATTTATTCTCAACTTCTAGGATGTAGGTTGTCTCCCAATGATAAAAGTTACTCAAAATAGAAGTTCTCTCAAGTTAAGGAGGGAAGAACTATATGCTATAGTGGATGCATAAACCAAAACATGGAGAAAAAACTCCCATGTTGAAAATGCATGTAACATAATGTCCTTCACGAAAAATACTTTAAAATGCTTCAGTGAGTAGCTTTGATTGATGCAACATTTTCCAAAAAATATTTTCATTGTTAAAGGGGGCTAGGTTTGTAGGTAAATCAAGGGTATTGATATTCCCTGCACCAAGGTTCAAATACCTATAGAAGCATTCTCTCCCCTTATGTCCCCTTTCACCCGCACAAGAGGATCATCTATCTCAGTTAGGCCTAAAGAATTTAGATGTAAACAACTATCATGTTTTCCATCCTCATGTCCTCTTGTTCCAACACCCAAAAAACCTCATTCATTTGTCGTAGGTAAGGTGGGTATATAGGTAGGATAGAACCCACTCCTTTTCATTTCGTTCATTTAGTATTATGTTATGATACTATGGCTACAATACCCAAACTCTTTAGAGTAGTTCCTTCTTGCTTGCAGAAAACAAACTTACCTGTATGGATATCGATAAATGGGGAGAATTTATTAAAGATAGCCCACATACCACTCAAAATTATACCAAAATGTTGATGTTCTCAAGGCATTTAAGAAGATGAGTTGGATGGATTTCTTCATCAAATTGAATGGATATAGTGATGACATAACCCTGGAATTTTCCATGAATATGAGGAAGGTCATTGAAGAAGAATGTGTGACACCAATAAAGGGGGTGGTTATCACTCTAATTGGGGATGTTTTGAGCATAATTACAAGTCTACCTGAAGAAAAAAACTAGAATAAATATGACATAGAGCTAATAGTCTAGGACAAAAGGACTTTCTTTACATCTTATGAGACCTATGAAGAAAACAATATTGGTGTTAAGAGGGAAATGAAGAAATAAGAAAATAATTGAATTCAGAAAGAATAAAATGATGCATTAACCTTTAAAGAAGTTCAAATGTGTAGCTAATTCACAATAAATTAATTTGTGGGTGCTTCCAAAATCAATTAAGAAATCTCTGCTTCTTGATGACTCGCGTTGGATTGATGAATCATTGACTCTGTTACATTGGCATGGGAAAAACCCCAACAAAAACTGTCCCATCTTACGAGATAGGCATTGATTGATGGACGGACGAATGGCCAACTTCGTGAGGGAGTGAAACGGATGGTCCTTCGGACGGATATGATGCTCATTCAAACCCTATGGATTAAAAGGATAGAATAGCGTTTTGCCGGGTTGGGAAATAAAGCAGGGAAGGAATCAGACTTTTTTTCCTTTCAATTGAAGAGTAAAGCACCATAGATGCAAGCCTGTATCCCCTTAACCTTCCTTTCGTCAAGAGGGAGGATGGATGCAAGGTTCGATGGACGCCAGTGTTACAGGGTTTCGCTTTAGACGTCTATTCGATGCATTCCCTGCCAAGGGTTTCAGCAACAACAGGCACAAACTAGCGAGGTCGGCCTATGGTTTATATAAAATCTAAACTCTCGGGTAAGAGATTAAAAAGAATCTAAACTATTGACCGAGAGATCTATTCGAAATTTTCATACCAACAGTTTGGCCATACTCTCAGACGAGAAATTTAATTATTCTAAGTCGAAAACTTGTCTAACCATACCTAAACTCTCAACCAAGAAAATGTTAACCTTAGTTAAACCCTTGGACAAAAACTATTGCAACTCTCGCCAGAGAAAAAATATTGACTTTTGTCTCGACTGAGATATTGGAAATTATAACCCAAAAACACCCCATTCCCAAAAAATTGTATCACACCTTCGCGTTTTCACCCTAGTGTGGGATTTAAATTATTACATGTGGTATTAGAACCTTTTTAGCATGAACTCTCTCATGAGGGTTTCTAGGGTTCTAGGGTGAGAGAACCCTATGGTAACAACAATTGGCTAAAATGTTTATATGGTAGATTCAAACAACTATAATGGAAATGCATGGTAAGCTAGTGGTTGTACTTAATTTAGAGGAATTTGGATGCAATTGGTGTGTGTGATTTAAAGGAATCTATGGAACCACATGAAGACACAAACCTAGTGGATAGATCGATCAAAGCTACTGCTATGGCCTCCAAGACCACAAGAATAAGTTGCTAAGACCAACTTGTTTGAAGAAGTGTTGGGGCATTAACTACAAGTAAGATCAATTTGAGAAAGAGTTGTGAAGCATCAAAAGCATTGTGAAAAAAATTCAAAAAGACTCCTACAAACGTGTGACCATTGGCATTGATGGTTTCAAGCTTTACTTCCCTCTTCTAGGCATAAGTTGAACAATAGGAGTAACTTTATGGATACTAATAATAATAGTGACAATGTAAATGGACATATAGATGTAATATTTGCTTAAGCATACTTACCTTGGATTGGTAGGTTACCTATGAAAAGTTTAAATTTAGATTTAGGTACATTGAAAAGGAGGTTAGTAGGGGCACCATGATGTCATTAGAAATACTTGATTAAAACTTTAGAGTTGGTATTTATCCTTGTAAAGCTATTTATAAGGCCAATGTTAAGTTAATCTTAACTTTATAAAGAAATCAATATTTTTAAAAAATAATTTTTTTAATTTTAAAGTATTTAATTTAATATATATATATAATTACATTAATTTTTTTTAAATCAAAGAAAGTTGACTTAAAAGGCCTTACATTAGAAATACAAATATATAGTATTAAAACACATCACGATTTTAAAACCATTGATTAATGCATGATGATATTGGTATGAAAGAGAGACACCCACATAACAATGTAACCTATTAGCCTCATTGCAATTTAAAAATTAGTAGAAAGTTGACCGCACTAAGTGCTAACAACATTGATTTATGGACAGCCGTTAATTTGCGAGTATGGTTTTTGAATAGTTATTTGTAAATTCATTTGAGAAAATAGATTTTGTATTCTATACATTTCACAAAATATTTTAATCCAGCTACGGTACAAAATATAAATAGCTAATTGAAAAATGCATGATTGTAACATGCAAAGCATTCTAACTATTTTGGATTACTGGGCAATTCAAGATTATTTGAGTTCACATAGATGAGCAACCACTTTATTACAAGCTACACTTAAGAAGGAATAAATTGTTTCACTGATTTCCTGGCTATGATCCAAATTTTGAAGCCTACAGGTCTATATGGTGCCATATTATCACTGCAAATAAGCTTATCACAGAAAAAGCCAGTGTTGCATGTTGAATTAGCTGCGACAAGCTATCCGTCCTTGCGAATATGAATGGATCAGAGAAGAGCATTGTGCCGCACCGACTGTGTGTAAGAGAGCCAAAAAACACCTATACTAAATGGTTAGATATTCTATGGTTCTCACAACTAAAGTAGGGACCAGTATAAGCACTAACCAAAAAGCCATAAACAGCTGCTATCTCTTTTGGGGGTTTTTATTCATGCAAGAGCAGGGCACAGGATGTAGCCATTAGGGAGTTACACGCTATCTTTGGACAACATGCAGAGTGCTTTACTTTATGATCCGCATTGCATGAGTTATACATGAATGAGTATGTTGTAGTGGAGATGCTTTTGTCTTTTGGGGAAGGCGGACCATACCTTCTTTTCCAATCACTTTGAAATAGGCAACCCGATGACTTGTTCTTCCCCAAGAATAATTTGTATAGAAGAAGTGGTTTTGGAACATAGAAAGCTCTGACTGGGACCCACACGGCACACCTTAGTAACGTGAGCTCAGAATCACTAGAGAGTAGCAATGTAACTAGGTTGTGCATGGCCTGATCGTGGCAACAAAGAAGGGCATGCAGGGCATGCAAAACCTTTAGGTTATGGCCACCCTAACATTGTTTGCAGAGCTTAACATTTTCTGCAGAGCCGCCGCCGTTGAGGATGATTGCATAGTCGAGGAAGTGGAAGATGTCAGAAGATGTCAGCTATAGGAGTAAAAAGTTGTTTTTGCAATGAGACGGTGTACTATAAAAACTTTAGGTAAACTTTGACAAACTATAGCATAAAAAACTGAAAATTTAAACCTTGCTGATTACATAATTCCCTGGAAATAATAAAAGCATTAAATGAGAAGCAATAAGCTATCATCTTTCATAATTCCCAGCCTCTGAATCGTTAATGAATTGAGAAGCCTAAGCTATCAACTTTCATAATCAACATAGCCTCCCAGCCTCCTTTTCGGTTTCATGTTGTGGTGGTGCTTTAGTTATATGGGGAACATGGGGCACGTGTTCTAAAAGAAATACTCCCACGTCAATAGTCACAACTGCTATAGGTAAAAGGGGAGCTATTTCTACTTCTTACCTTCTTAACCTCCGGCGGAAGGGAATTTCCAGGTGCAAAGCTCAATTGTACAAGAAACGAAATTGAAATCTAGGTGTAAATCCATATGGAAAGAAGTACCCAGATGTTGGTGCAAAGATGTCTGTGAAAGAGGCCATGAGCGATCATGGTATCCTCACACCGATTCTGGAAGTATCTCAGGGCTTCTTGATTTGAAGGTGGATATGGAACCGACTCTTTAGCTAGGTCAATAGTTGGATAATCCATGGGTTATACCTATTGAACATAATTGATCCGGATTTATGCGTGAACAAAATGAAAGAACATATACAGAATCATAATAATAGACATTTTGCAAAGATAACAAAGATACAGTAAACACATATTCTATTAAATGGCGGAAATAGAACATACTATAATACAATTGCTAGAATGGTGGTAGTTATCTCTGAGAAGAGATGTGGTTGCTACGCTCATTCGTGCCAAGCTTCATACAAAATGAGGACAAAGGAGCCTATTTATAATAAGAATGAGGTGAGGACCCCAAAAGTCCAAAACGTAACCCTAGAAGATGAACCGTCATAAAGTTTGCGGCCCCACGGTGGTAAGTTGAACAGTCAACTTCCCGGGGTCATAACTTTTGCATACGATATCCGATTTGGGCGTTCGATAGCTCGTTGGAAAGGTTTATCTATGCTTTACAACGTTTCTTGAACAGTCAATTTCCTGGGGTCATAAATTTTGTATACAATCTCCGATTTGGTTGTTCGATAGCTCGTTGGAAAGGTCTATCTATGCTTTACAAATTTTCTTCAGCCAAATGCATGCTGATGGCAACAATTTGGCCCCAAATCTCCAAAAAACGTCGTTTAGGGCCTCAAAATGGTCCCGGAAGTTTAAGACTCGAAAATCTGCAGAAACATAACTAGGAAACTGCCACAATGGACAATTGTTTTAAGCCAGTGGAATAGGTGGGTGGCCACCGATATTCATCTGGATCAATCCTCCCTCCTTAGGAAGCAATGGTCTCCATTGAGTCAAATCCCATATCATATCTTGAACTGTGTGTTAAGTTGATTTCCTGGTGCAACATTTGCTGAAGTGAAGAGGCTTCCTTATTTTGACATCCTGAGAAAGCTGTAATTGTTGTGTGGATGATTTGTTTTTGGAGGAGCACCTTGAATGCGTGGCCTTGCATTGTAGAGGTACTCGGATAGATGAGGGAACAATGGCTCTGTCCTCTTCTTGTGTCTGATGAGCAGAGACACCTTGTGCAGAGGGTGTGGAGGTCTCTGTGATCTTATGTTCTCCTTCAGACGCAATTGTGAAGAGGAATAATTTTCTGATGTGGGAGCTTATCTTTCTACCTTGCGAGACTTTGTTAGGTGCAACAGTCTCTGGTATTCGATAGAGTTTTTCTCCCAAAGTAACAATGACACTATGAGGCCATGACTCATATACAGCATGACGCTTCCACATATATGGTTGTCCTAAAAGAACATCACAGACTTCAAGTGGGGCCACATCACACAGTACCTTGTCTTGGAAAGGCTTGATGCCATATGGTAGGAGGCATTGTTGAGTAATGCGGATACCTCTTCCTTGGCTTAGCCAACTGATGTTGTAAGGTTGCATGTGTGGTGTTGTCGAAAGCCCCAATCTCTTGATGACTTCTGCTGAGATCAGGTTCTTTTGGCTGCCTTTGTCAACAACAAAATGTAGATGCATCCCCTTCACCCACATCTGCGAGTGGAATAGGCGCTCCTTTGCCTCTGACTCTTCAAGATCCTCGAGTTGAATCTGTGCGGTAGCAACAGTGGCAATGGGGTCTGCATCAATGATTTGCCTCCCATTGTGTGCGGCTGTGGCATTGGGTTCAGAATCAGAATCAGGATCTGATTCTGAAGATTTGATCTCAGCCACTAATGACTGCTTTGAGCAACATTCATCAGTGTTGTGCCAAGGGCTTTTATGAAGTTCACACCACTTACCAGTTTCCTTCTTTGTCTTTTGATCTCCCTTCTTTTCTTGTGGCAGGGACTGGTTGTCATTTTCTTTTGCTGTGTTCTGCGAGCCAAGGTTTCCCTTGCCTTGCTTCTGCGGTGGATGCGCAGGTCTAAAGTATCACTTGTTCTTTTGTCAAAATTTCTCCTCAATTTTGACAGCATACCAATAGGCGGTTCCAAGTGAAGAGATGTCGAGGAAGTCCATCTCAATTCGGATGTATCGATGTAGACCACTGCAATATTTCAGGATTAGGTGCCACTCGGAGTCTTTGATACTCAGCTTTGTCTTCAGGGTATGAAATTTGTTGGTGTACTCCAACACTTTCTGGTCCCTTTCTTGACACAGAATGGTCTATTTTGTGTATTGGTCATCATAGTTTCCCACAGGGTAATACTATTTCCTAACGACATCTATGAAAGAGGCCCAAGTAGGAATTGTTCAAACATTCCAGACTCATCTGATGAGTTTTGCTCACAATAAGTACCCCACCAATTTTGGACATGGGGGACTTCCTTAAGGAGCGCAAAGGTGATCTTTTCTCTGTCGAAAAAATTGTGGACAGAGAAATACCCTTCTAGAACATTCAACCAATTATCCAAGGCATCTGCATGAATATTTCCTTCGAATAAAGGAATATCAAAGTTAACTTGTACCTTAAAGGGAGTTACATTCCCGAACTGACTACTCGTTGAAGATGCACTTGTCGTTTCCCGCGGTATTCGCCAAAGGATTTAGGCGAAACTATCCATCATCTCATTCCTCTGTCGCTCGAGGGCTTCCTCGAGCAGCGACTTGATAGGATCTCCTGCTCCATTGTCTCTCTTTTCTTCCGCCATGGGAGGTCGTTTGGGATGGTGAGAATGATCAAGTGAAACTAGTTCGAGACCAAACTCTCTGTACTCGGACCTCGTCGGGAACATGCGCCGAGAAACAATCAAAGAGCAAATTGCTCTGATACCACTGATCCGGATTTATGCGTGAATGAAATGAAAGAACATATACAGAATCATAATAATAGAGATTTTGCAAAGATAAGAAAGATACAATAAACACATATTCTATTAAATGGCGGAAATAGAATAGACTGTAATACAATTGCTAGAATGGTGGTAGCTATCTCTGAGAAGAGATGTGGCTGCTACGCTCATTCGTGCCAAGATTCATACAAAATGAAGCCAAAGGGGCCTATTTATAATAAGAATGAGTTGAGAACCCCAAAAGTCCAAAACGTAACCCTAGAAGATGAACCGTCATAAAGTTTACGGCCCCACAGTGGTAAGTTGAATAGTCAACTTCCTGGGGTCATAACTTTTGCATACGATCTCCAATTTAGGTGTTCGATAGCTCGTTGGAAAGGTCTATCTATGATTTACAACTTTTCTTTGGCCCTGAATCTCCAAAAAACGTCGTTTAGGGCCTCAAAATGGCCCCAAAAGTTTAGGACTCAAAAATATGCAGAAAAATAACTAGGAAACTGCCACAATAGACAATTGTTTTAAGACAGTGGAATAGGTGGGTGGCCACCGATCTCCATCTATATCAATAATCACCAGAATTACATGATCTGGTTAAGATGTTTCTTAAACTAGTGCTTCTACAGAAACTGATGCTTTTACTCAACTTGGAATATCACGTTAAAGGGCATCGGAGTATACCAATGGTGTGGCTTCCAAGCACATGCACAGATTCCACATGGCATGTTGCATGAACATATTCTAGATGGCTTACTCTACCAGCATTGTCTCATTTCATTTTAATTTTTAATATGGTATTGACAATTCTAATAATAATGCTCTAGTGATCTTTTCCTGTGTGCCTACTTGCATGTGTCTAGGTCGCATGTCGTTTGTGTTTAATTCATTTCTATGATTATAGAAAAGTATGGACTGGATTTATAAATATAGTTTATATGATTGCATCCCATCTTTCATCAGTGGCGACTCTAGATTTATATGTTAATGTATATGGACATAAACTTGTTTATTTTATAATTCAAAAGTATAGAGTTTTTTTTCACAAAACATAGAGTATAGAGTTGAATATGAGACGTGTGACATGGTAATCAAATATAGAGTTTTTTTTTCACAAAACTTAGAGTATAGAGTTGAATATTTGAAGTGTGACATGGTAATCAATTTTGGTTAGTTTATTAGTTTATTGCATAAATGGTACACGTTGTGTGATTGAGAAGTCCATCATGACTGATTGCAACGTGCAGTATGAATGCCAAGTGGGTTTAATTCATTTTTCATTAATTGTTTATTGTATTGCCTTTGCCCAAATTTCCTCTAAATTGATCCGATAATTGATGATTTGCAAACATGGGAGCTTGTAACTGAGAATATGAATGAAATAATAGAAACGGATGAATGCATGAATGCGTGTGGGGTGGAGAGGAGGACAGTGGGGATGTCCACCAATTCTCTAGGGGAACGTGGCTTCACAAACAAGTTATGCTCTTCACTCTGCTACAACAACTGCCCCAACATCATCGACCTCAACTTCAATCTTGCTACAGGAGAAGGTACTCATAACCACCCTTTTATATTTAAATTCATAGCCCTTATTTGTAGCAGATTAAAATAGTATACTCATTACTGGATATACTATATGAGAAAAACCTGTAGCTGCTAGCTATGAATATGTATATGTATGGATAGTATAGTTTAAAATAGCCCATGATTGAGTTATTTAGATATAATATGTGCAAGTATCTACTTGCCCAGCCTATGCGAGTCTCACAGAAGTGGAGACGGGCTGATGATAAGGGAGGTTATGTTTAATTCCGTTGTTGCTCCTACAACTATTGGTTTTTGAGCTATACCAATTTATCGTGAGACCCATCATTAAAGGAAGCTTCTACTTTTTATACAGAACTAACGTACAAGGTTCAATACTATGAATCATTGTTTATACGTGCAATCAGCCTTATGTTCTATTTTATTTTTTCAGGATACAATTTCTTTCGATGTACTTGTCAATTTGAATGCCATTTCACCAAGCAGAAATATAAAAAGTATATAAATGTTAGGCCTTAACGCTTTAGTTGCTCAGACTAAGAAAGCTATTTGTCTCCTTACTTTTGGGATAATAGGTATTATCAATGGTGACCGGCCTATAATTCATCCTACTGCATTCAGAATATGTTTTCTACATCCTCCCATTTTCTTCACACAGATAACTAGAAATTCTACATTGAAAACTATAGAAAAATTATTCCTGATTGATCATACATAATAATAATTTAGTAGAAGGCATAGTCTGCAAGAAGGTATGATACTAACATGACACCTACAATAAATCATAGAACATAGAACCTACCAGTAGGGTAATTAATATTGCACTGCCTTTGGTCAATAAACTAACACTTAAAAATGGATACATTGTCGATCTATAAACAGGTCACAGCGTCTAAAATTGAAGGCACAAGCCAGAATTTCTCATATTTCAATAGAAAGGAAAAATAGAAGAAAAAAAAACAAATTTCAATACCTTAAAGAATAACCTCTCCTCTATGTTCTTTCTTCGGACCTACTAATAATCCGGGAATACCTTTCGATACCCAGTCGCAGAACGATTCATAGACTTATCCCAGCCTCTCGTATTACAAGGTTGTCGAAATTAGAGATGAATATCCCTCAGAAGAGGCTCAAGACCAGAGGGGCTTTTTAATGAAAGCATTGCCATTTGAGTAAGTGGTACTATGTTGTTTCTACTTAAGAGGGGTTTCGGTGGCAAATCAAGTCGGTGAGAAGCATCCACAGAAAGGATGCTTCCACGAAAGGACACCACATGTCCAACATGCACGTTGACAAAAGCATAAATATTTCCCCTAAGTTATGCAATCAAACATTAAATACCATAAAACTAATGCTATATTGATTTTAGCATTAACTTGCTTTGGAAATAAATTGAACAAAAACTTTGATGTTTATGAAAATTAATAGTAGCCCTCGCCTAGAATAGAGGCCAAATAAGAAGACAATTTAATTGATTGGTTGCCAAATTTCTTGTATATTTTGATTGGCTGATAAAACGGTCTCTCTTATACTGTGCAACAAAAAGTTCAAATAAAAAAGAATGAACTTAGGTTATAAAAACTTTATTGTCTTAAAGTGTGGGCCTTGTTAATAAAAATGAGGGCAATCCGTTTACAATAGTCCTGCCAGCCCGAAGGGCGGTTGTACCAATAAGCTAACAATTATTATATTTAACCTGAAACGATATAGAACGTAAAGCAGTCTAGGTTGCTTTTGGAGCTGATCAGAAAAGAGAGGACCACTGGGTTTTCATTCCACATGTTATCCGCAGATCACAATACAAATATACCTGTGGAATTACAGTAACAAAAGGCGAGAAGTTGGAACTGCCCTGAGTTCATGCGCCCTTGATACTGTAAGTCCATTATTCTTTTCAGACATATCCCATTTTTCGTCACTGGGGAGTCTCCAGTTGACACAGTGCAAGAACTGCGCCACCACAAACTCTACAAGCAGCGTTCCCAATTGCCGTCCGGGGCATCCTCTCCTGCCTGCTCCGAATGGAAACCATTCAAGGTTTTGCACTTTTGTATCTAGGAACCCGGCTTCCATGAATCTCTCTGGCTCGAAACTTTCAGCATCTTCCCACGCCTTCGGGTGCCTTCCAATTGCCCATAAGTTAATCAGAAGCCGGGACCCCCGGGGAATTTCATAGCCCATCACAGTGCAATCCTCCACAGATGCGTGGGGAATGGCAAGCGGCGCCGGTGGGTGCATCCTAAGCGTTTCTTTCACCACGGCTTGTAAATAAAGAAGAGAAGGCAGATCAGATTCTTGTACCATGCGCCCCAATCCAACTACACGGTCCAGCTCGTTCTGAAGCTTCTTCAGCACTGGCGGGTTTTTCAACACTTCTGTTATTGCCCACTCTATGGTTGCAGAGGTCGAGTCCGAGCCAGCGGACAAAATATCCTGTCAACACAAGAAAACCAAAGAATGTCAAGATTATCACCGTATCCTATTTTATTTAGGCCATTGAAATCTAATTACTGCAATATAAAGAATCTATACATAGATAACAGATTTTATGTTGTCACGCGTAATTTGGAATTCCATATCTTTATCTGCAGCCGCTGCAAGTAAAACATCCACAAGATCTGGCACGAAGTTAGGGTTAGGGTTATTCTGCAGCGAAATGTGTTCCTCTACTATTTTCTCTAGCAGGTCATCTTGTATCTTATGTATGTTCTTCAGTCGGCGGTTGAGGCCTTGAAGATCCATCCAGGCCAAGTATGGTATGTAATCTCATATGTTAAAATAACCTGCTAACATAAAGGTTTCTTTGATCATTGAATTGATCCCCATGCCGCCAATTAAGTCTTCATCAGAATACCTTTTACCAAAGGCCATACTGCAAATCATGTCAATCCCTAGATTTGACACAGTTTTGGTAACGTTGACATGATGATCTGAATTATTAATGGAGCGAGTCATAGCAGAGACTTCCTCTTCTCTTATGCGGCGGAAAGAGTCAATGCGTCTTGAGCTCAGCAACTGTAAAATACAGACTTTACGCATCTGCCTCCAGTAACGGCCATATGGAGCTAATGTGACGTCGGAGGAATTATACCACAAATACTTGGTACCGATGGATTGAGATCTGCTACAAAAAGACAGATCATGAGTCTTGAGGAACTCCTTCGCCACATCTGGAGAAGAGACGACGAAGGTGTGGTACGAACCGAGACGGAGAGACATGAGAGGCCCGTATTTCGTAGAAAGAGCTGCCAACGCTTGGTGTGGAAGCCCTCCCATCATATGAAGGTTTCCAATAATCCGCAACTGAAAAGGCCCCGGGGGCAGGTTCCATTTTCTTCTCCAAAATAACAATCCCCATCCCGCCACCGCTGCAAGAAGAAGAACGGTGGCGAGTTTGAAATAAGAGTATAGGCATTCATGAACTGACGACTCATAACCCCAACTCATTTGCCATTATCTGTCAAAGTTGCCAACAACAATGATAGACAGACTGCAAAAGCTGGCTTAGTCTTGAATTTATAAAAGAGATACATACATTTAGCAAGATCAAAGTGGGAGTTATCATAATTAGCTTGCTGCACAGGCTTTAACGAGACAGCAGCTGCTTGAGTTTTAATGAGACAGCAGCTGCTTGAGATTCAGATCCAATAACTGATTAGTATCGAACAACTTGATGCGGTCTTAGTGGCATTAAAGTTTGCACAGTAGTCTCGTTAATTTCAGTCAAAGTGGGACCTCCCAGTTTTAATGACGTGATAGATATATTTATCGAAAAGTGAGCTTGACAATAGAGTGGAGGCTGGAATAATCGTGGCATGCAGGCCTGGAATTTCACGTTATGTAGAATTTTTTTTTCATTTTTACAAGTATTTGACATTGTAAGTTTTTAAAGAACAGGTTAATATTGATAAGTGAAAAAATATTTAAAAAGTTTTTCTAATATTTATGAATTTAGATATTTTGTCAAAAATTTTAATATTTTTATGAATTATTAAAATTTAGCTAACGATTATTGATCATTGTATATTAAAACTTGGTCAACAATTATTGGTCATTGTGTTGGGTCATCTCTTATCCTCTTATTGAAGGAACATATAAATGCTAGACTTCTTTATTTCCATGTATGTGTATTGTATTTATTTATACTTTGTGTTTCTAATTGTATTATTAGTCTTATGCTCTAAGCTTTTAGATTTTTCCAAGGAGAATCTCTAAAAAAAAATTCTTTAAAATTTTATAATTTGCTTACGGTGGTTGTTGCACATTTGGAATTAGTAAATTTCTATATAAATATTTTACTCATATTTATATATAATATAAAAATATATTTATTCACATTTATATATAATATTAAAAATAAATTGACACTCAACAAAATTGGTTAGGACGTCAAATGATAGACACTAAAAACTTGAAACCGTCATTAAATTTTTATTTCCAGGCACAACAAAATTGAATTTCCACGCCTGGTGGCATGGCGAATCGCGATTCGCGAGTAGCGACGGACTGGGATCATGGATGCAGTGATCGCCCAGCGAGACCCCGACAAGCTGTACTGGTTCTACTGTGATTTACACACTCGATCTAATCAAGTTATAATCTATAATCAAAGTCGTGAGAATTTACAGTGAAGCTCCCTTCGAGCCTACTCTTCACAGCCTTGGCAAGACGGAAATGCGAAGGCTGACATACAGATAACAATAGTAAGCCTCCGCACATGATAATAAAATGGGCACTTTGAGGGTAGTTCAAGCGAGCATAGCCGTAATTATGACGGCTTCGCTTCAAAATGAAGTCCAGTTTTAGCTAGCCCAAGGGTAAACAATATTTAGCATGTTGCAGAGCATTCAATGCGGTTGCAGTAGGATTGATGACTGTTGAATTTTAAGCTGTTGGAGATCTAATGGTCATCAAAACTGCTGCAGCCGCATTAAATGCTCTACACCATGCTAAATATTTCTTGCGGAGCCCAAGGCCTCTAACAAAATACTGCAAATTGTCAAAGATTCTGTAATGTTACCGAATAAAATCACTCCAGCTATTATTAATTTGAATTTGATTTGATTTAAGGACTCTAGTGCATAACAATAAGGGTTGAGCTTTTTGAAAATCATGTGCTGGAACAGGCGACCTTGACCTGGGTTACGTCATCAAACTTGGGCTAGGGCCACCCTCTGCTAATCTCCATGTGCGGAGCCTAAGTATCTATGATACCCAGATGTGGGTGACTTAATGACCACCTTCAGAGAGCAATGACAAAGTGGGTGGCCATACTAATGACGGCGAGGAGCATTAAACAAGGAGGAAGGTGCCATGCTCGCCAGCCCTATAGAGGCGCAATCATGTTCGGTTTAAACCGTTGAGTTGAGAATTAATGTACAATACGAGCCATCATGACGCCTCCCACAATGGGACAAGCTAAATTAAGCACAGCAGGAAATCTCCTTCCCTCTCATCCAGCAATTCGTCTAAGCCTACGTTTGAGTCTGTTGCAGCTGTGTTTTCATCCACTCAAGGCTCATAATGTTGTTTCTTTGTCTACACATCTGGTTAGTGCTTATATTGCTGCTAATTTGCATCTGCACAATACCTCACAGAGAGACATGCCCAGGCAGTGAGGAATCCCACGCAGAGGAAGCGTAGGTAGAGGAAATAGCAGGCGAAAGACAAACATAGGGGATACAGATGGTTTTGTGGAGCAAATCTCCTTGCCAATTCACTGCCTAATTGATGAGTGGGAGTCTAAAGCAGTGTCAGACTACCTAGCCTCTGGAAAAAGTGGCGTCTACATCAACCACTACTGGATGATGAAAAGCATGCTCACTTTGCTGCTAGAGGACATGACAACCAAGAGGAATGGAGTTAGGGATACGACACAAGGCATGAGCGCCAGTATTCTTTAGGCGGATATGCAATTGAAAACCTTGGAGAGGAACTTCAACTTGAAACACTACTTTGTGTTCCCAATCATGGGAAATCGGAAGAAAACATCAGCAACAAGACCTAAGGTGAAAAAGGTGGCACCTCATTTGCTGGTGCGAATTCTCTAGGGCATTTCCAAGACAGGGGGACCTCCCGAAGAACACCACTTTGGTCAAAAGGGGACATGAACATCCCAATGATGCCATCATTTCCACACTAATACAGAAGAAACATCCCAGTGAACCTGTGGATGAATTCGGCCCTTGTCAATTTCTGGAGGAAACCCATGAAGAGCACATTGAGGATGCACCACCATAGAGGCCAAGTCACCCTCCCGGGTTCACTCTGTGACTTTGAGTTTTTTTTTTGCTTCTCTATTTTTAAGATATGTTGTTTTTCTTGCAGATTATTGTCAATTTTTGCTTTGTAATATGTCAGTTCGGGTCTGTAGACACAGAAGGAACATATGTGTTTATTTCTATGAACATCATAAATCTAGTTTTTTAATCGTTTAGAAGGGTGGTTAGTTAGCTTACCCCCACCCTAGCTAGCTTCTACTACACTTGCTATGTACTCTCTTTTGATACTTTGAATACAATTGTTCTTTGCTATTTAAAAAAAAAAAACAATTTAGTATCTCTGATGTGACTAATAGTGAGAGAGAGTTTGAATGTAAAAGTCGGTTGCATTTAAAAGACTCATTCTATATTTTAATAGGAAAAGATGTGTAAGTTTTTATGTTCATCCTAAACATCACACATATATTTTATAATAAAAAATAATAAAATGTTATAAAATATAACATATTGGTTCAATTTGGCTATATTGTATATGCCTCCTCTCCTCCGATTGGATGTCCCCTACTCGCTCTGGTATGGTCTCGTGTTATGCCAATGAAAATAAGCTGTTTCATTTCGCTGATTCTGGAAAATAAGATCCTGGCCTGGAATAACTTATAGAAACGAGGGTGGATCGGTCCTAGATGTTGTGCTCTCTGTGTCCTGGGAGAACACAGTGTGCAACACCTCTTTATCCATTGCTCCTTTTGGAAGAATGTCATTATTTACTTAAGTGATGTATATCACTTTCTCCCTCCACAGTACTCTGACAATCTCAGCACCTTCTTGAGCTCTTGGACTGCTAATTTCTCCAAGCATTCTATCATATGTTTCCTTCCATTTTATGCAATCTGGGATGTCTAGAAAGAGAGGAATCGGGCTATCTTTGATGGGAAAAAGCCTCCCCTTATGAATAGTTGTCAGCATATCATATATCTCTCTCAATTATATAAGCCTGTTGTTTTAAAGATGAAAAAACTGAGAGCAATTGGTGTTGGACCTGCTCTCATCCTACCATTTGGTTTTTTTGATGGATTTGCTGCTAGTGGTTTTGGTGGTGCTGGGTTTTGCCTTTTCCTAAATGAGTCCCATTCATTGGAGTTTGCTTTGGGGGCTAGAATTTGCGCTAACACTAAAGCATAATTGATTGCTCTTTGGGCACTTTTGCATGTTACTCAGTCTATGGGCATACCAGAGCTGAACATCTTTAGTGACTCTGCAGTCATTATTGGCTGGGCGAAGGGCACATCTACTTTGAAACCTCCTGCCCTCAGTCATTGGTGTTTGGATACAAGAAGACTCATTTCTTGCTTCCACCACCTCTCCTTTAGCCATATTTTTCGTGAACACAACCAAATTGCTAATCGTCTATCAAAATCTGCCCTTTCTTTGGCTCCAGGTTGTGGACTTTTCTCAGAATTTATTGATGGCCATTTGGCCTCTCAAGATACATTCCAGCTCTTTTGAGCTTGGTGCAGAAGCTTTGCTTCTTTATTCATGATGCACCTCTTTAATGTTTTGGAGCGGGCACTTCTTGATAGCGACCCTGCAGTTGTTGTATTCATGGAAAATTTTGGACTATTGAGATTGTCATCTCTCCATTTGGATTTTGGATATTTACTTGGATTGTGCTCTTTCTTGACCTCCCCCTTGGCCAACCCTTATGAATTGGGACTCATTCTTGGAATAGAGTGACCACGAGCTCTTTACTGACATTATTTGTATGTATCCCTTCAAGGGAAGGCACATTAGATGCTCTTTGATTCAAATTAATGAATATCAAGGACAGGCTTTTTCCTTCCTGAAAAAAAAAAAAAACATATTGGTTCAATTTATATTTAAAATATTGGGCTAACCTAATTTGTAAGCTCAAGAAGATTATTATTATTAACTTTTTTATATTTAGTTATTCATATTATTAAATAATAAAAAACTTTGAAAATAAACATTTAATATAATCAATTTATATGGTTATATTTTATAGAACTAATAACCACTATATTAATAATATATAATATCAATATGTTTGAATAAACATATAATTAGCAATTCATATTATTAAATAACTTTTTTTGAAAGTGTATATTTAATATAATCAATTTATATGGTTATATTTTATAGAATTAATGACAATTATATTAATAATATTAATATGTTTGAATAAACATATATTTGACACATTAATAATGTTTTTTCCTAAAAAAAAAGTGTCATATTTAAGTCCATCAATATAATCAAAAGTATTAATATTAAAAATATTATATCATTAGGATTTTGATTGTTATATAAACTCCACCTTAGCTCCACTTCAAATGGATTTCCATTAAATCTTGTACATATTAGGTGAACTCTTAGGTGTCACATGAAGTTTCACTATCACATGGACTGTACATTACCATAGTTGAAGTTATCACATGATTTTAGAGGAGTTTTATTGAGAGTTCAAAAGAATTTTCAAGTCAATCTCTTGTAATCTAAGAAAATCATATATATATATATATATCACTTATATTGAATTTTAAAATTAAGGGAAAAAATTAAATTTTAAATGTAAAATAAATTAAATTTTTATAAAACTTTAAATTATTATTATAAGGTGGAGGTTACCTTTATTATAATTATATCGATAAGTGTTTATATTTTAGAATATTGTATGGTTTTTTTCTCTAAATTTAAGATAAATGATTATAAAAAATTAAATGTATGTATCACAAGTAGTTATGCAAAGATGCATAAAGAACAAGTAACTTCTTTGTTTGTAGCACTTAACTTGTAACCTATAGAATGTTTAAGTTAATTAGCTATACTAGTTAAATAAAGTTTATCTAAACTATAATTTTAAATTAAATTATTGTTAGTTATAAAATCTAACATAATGCAAATTAAATCATTAAATTTTAAATAGATATATATAATTTAAAAATATTCAAATAAACAAATATTATTAAAAAATAACTTTATTAAATACAAAATTTCAATTTTTATATTGAATAATTATATAACGTGTATATTAGTGTAATTATCTAATCTAATTCAAAATTATTATTTAATTAAATATATAAATATAAAATATATTTGTTTGTAAAATAAAAAAATCTTATTTATTAAAAGTTTTTTTAAGTTAAAATGTGTTATGATAAGCCAACTCCTATTTATGCACATAATAGTGAGTAATAGCTTTTGTTTTCCACATTGATAATGGTGAGTGGTGGTTTTTTTTCATATAAGAGATCCAAAGAGCTCATGGGTTAAATTTGACAGATACCCTTACCTATCATCCAAATTTTTTATGACGGTTTTGTTAGTGAAATTCCACTACATAAAAAGTTTAATAGTTATTTTCATCCTTTTATTAAAATTTATTCTCTATGCTATGTATTTCATGAGTGGATTCTCATAAGCATTTCATTCATTGTATCTCTTTGTCTTTGTTTTGTGGTTAATTCATAAATTTCGTGTGTTTATTGTAACTTCTTCCTTTAAATGACTATAATGTGTGATCTTGGTCTTTGAATGTAATGATCGTGTGCTATTGATCTAACACTATTTGTTGGGTGACACAATAATAATTAGGAAGAAAGAGAGGTAGCAAAAAAGAATGGCAAAGGATTTTGAAGAAGTGTTTGAGCTAAGCATTGGGCTCTCGGATAATGTTAACAAGAGACATGGGATATCTAGGCCTGCAATGGTTTGTGTTTTTCTCGTTACAGTTGTAGGAATATGTGACCCAACAAAATGGCTTTTCTTTTCTGGAGGAGAAAGTTTCCACATGATCCTTACTTTCTTGGTTTGGTATGTTAGCTATGATTTTGCGTGTTAACTTTAATAGTTTTTGTTGCTCTACTGGAAAAACCTCTGGTAATGATTATGTTTGTCCTACTTACAATATTTATAAAAAAATAGTATAACCATCAACTATTTCAAAAAGAATTATGCAATATAAAAAATATATTTATTTACAACTAACCATGCACTGTTTGGAAAACTTTTATACAATATAAAATTTCATATTATCAGTTTTTGAAGCACACGTTTACAAGTCTTAAGGAACTACCGACCACATGAACCATAAAAGTGAACACTTCCTTGAGGAATGAAGTGCTAGAAATATCAACACTCATTATTTCTCACTTACTCAACCTACCAACATCACATATATAATTTCTTACAAGTAGTCGCTCATGATTAGAATGGCATCCATATTCTTTATTTCTTTTCAATAAGGTAGTTGGTTCATTATAAGACGAATGATAAGATTGCTTATACATTTAGGAAGCCATTAACATAATTTAAGTATTAGAATTTTGGCCTTAAAAACTATGAAATGCTTCTAAAGGATACCTAATAATTGAAATGCATTGATTTACTTGTGTTGGGATACATCCATACTTTGAACGAGAGCTTGATAAGTCAGAATAGCTTAGGTTAAGTTTCGGATCTAGATAACTACCTTCTATCTTAAATCCTTAGGTGGACCCTTTTATCCCATCTGCAACTTTATATTTATTTATGGTTAAAGGGTGTAAGGGAGACAAAACTTTGACATGGATATTTCATCCCAAAAAAATGGGTTATCTATCCTTGGTGAGCCCAAGGTTTCTACACTAACTTGTTGGCAAGATATTAATGGAAACGCCTTTTATTTACTAGAAAACAAAAACAATACAGTGAATGGTTGATCATACTAACATGTTCCTCAAGAATACTAAGAAACACATCCCGGATAAGTACTATATCATATTCTAGGGGACTAGTATTTCAATAATCAATGTCGACTTCCTTTAAAATCTCAAAAACTTTCATCTTCCATTCCAGTATCCAAACTGAGAGCCATGTCGCTCTGTTCTGGAAAAATATTTTCCTGAAACAACCCTCAAACTCTCACCTCTTACATGCTTTGTGTTGGGGTTTAGAGTTTTAGATAAAGATAGATGCAGGAGTTACAAATCACACCTACAGCCGCTTATTGTGGATTCAATTTCCTGTAACACTCAAATCTCGGAGGATTTAGATACCAATGTTTCCATACTGGGAAACTCTTCTTGTTCAGATCACTGTGCCAAAATACTCGTTCAATTTCCTCGCAATGCCAACACAATTGGCCTACTGCTTGACCTCTACAATGGCCTCCTCTTCCTCTTCTTTCTCCTCGCGAAGATCCTCTACAATATTCTTATTCATAGTAACAAAACCCCCACCATCTTCATCATCACTGTCACTAGCCTCGATGAATGCCCGCTTCAGCTCATCCTACTCCTTTACGTAGCTCTTTAGCACATTTCTAGCCCTTTTTCTTCCAAATATGGGAAATTTTCAAGCAAATGTTGAGCCATGACATCCTTGAGATAGAAATATTTTTTTCTTCGTCTTCTTCACAACTTCCTCGTCTTTGTTGTAAACTATAACATCTTTCTGATAAATTAAAGGGCCTTTCTTCTTAATCCTAGATAGGGTTTTGTAAATCATCAAAGGAAAAGTCCAAACCTCAGATTTGGAGATGTTTCTTGAGCTCCTACCATCAGTGGAGTGTTTGGATATTACAAACCCACTTCATACTTAGGATAACAATATTTAATCATTTTTATTAAATTCCTACCTATTAGCCTAGATAGTTGGCATCCACTTGCACCATGTGGTCAACACTTGCCATATATACCCCAAGAGCGCCTTTATCCGGATTCTAATTAAATCTTGCCAACTTTATTAACTACCAGAATTAGTAACCATGCCTTCCTACAAATTTTGTCTTTATACTACTTTTATCATGATTTTCAATGGATAAGGTAAAGCTAGTCAACTAGGAAACTACTATATTTTGTTTCCAACCCATCCTCCATGATTTTTCCCCATATTCCATGATTAGCATGTTTTTCCATCACTCATGGAAATTCAGTCATGTTTCAGCCAATTCGTGAGGTCCTTGACAGCTTTGGAAAGTGCTTAACCACCTATTGGGGTTTATCATATTTGGTAAGTCATCTTTATGAGCTAGCATGAGTTGTCTCCTTATAAGCAACTCGAATTTACTATGAAGGATGTATTATTTATTGAACACTATGCTAATCAATAATACATGGAAAAATATTGTATCACTCTTCACTTCTCTTGTATCCAATATTACTATTCATCTCTCTATTTTCCTTGTGCATGCTTGTGAGAATTATCTTTGTAGCTAGATCTACTTCCTGTGATTTTCTTCATACCTTCAGAGTTGTTATTTCAACACGGTATCAGAGACATGGTATTTGATCTCTCCTACATGGTATCCGAGCCATGGGTTGTCAAGTTTATCAAAGCACAAGATTGTTCAAATAATACAAAGTTGAGGAGCTATCTGTTCTCTCTATCAGAGTGCATCTAGTCTCCTATTCCTCTTTGAAGAAGAGATTGAATTGAGCTTAAAAAAATTTCTCCTAGTTTTATTTGTGTAGGTTGTAGAGAGTATATTCTTGAGTGCATCAACATCTCAGTATGGATTGTTCTTCATCTATGATCATGTCTCCCTTCAACTATCATGAATGGAAATCCAAAATTTCAATTCTATTGTGCAGTAAGGGACTCTATAGCATGGATCATTTTAGGGGCTATATTAAGGGGGTTACAAAAATTTAGTGGGATATTTTCTTATCTGAAAAGGTTTTTTTCAGATAAAATATATTTCCCCAATATTTATTAGAGAAAAAATAAATCCGAAATTAATAGCCTTTCATATATTAATGAGGAAAATGAAAAAAACTATTTTTCCCTAGCAAATTCTCCCTCCAATCTATCTTTTTCCCCCAATTTCTAGAGAAATTCTAGTGAAATCATTCCTTCACCCCCAATTTTCAGTAATGAAGGCTCCCAAGGGTTATTTTTCCCTCCATTTTCCTTGTAATTCTTGCATATGGTTGCATTCGTCTGTATTTTTAGTCAATTTCATGTGATTTCTTCTTTGATCCCTTGATTTCCAGTACTGGAGGGTAAACAAGGGCTATTTTGTTCTATATAAAGGCTACAATGGTTCCACTTTTCATTCTTAGTTTTCTCAACATTTTAATCTTCACATAACATCTCCATTGCAGAAATATTGGGCCTTGAGGGGGCATGTCGCAGATGTAATTTGTCAGAGAATACAAACTCACATCACACATTTTATCCAATAATTAACATGGTATGCTTTTTATCATGCTTTTAATGCCTTGTATCCAAAGTTACAATAAATTATTATATTGTAAATTTACCTATTATCATGCATTTTATAAAGGATACTTTTGGAGGCATGTTGAATTCTAGCGCACTCTTGATTCTTAGGGCTCATTCAGTGTTATTAGGGATTTATTCTATCATAGTATTATTGGTTATGTGAGAGTGTTATAGAGCTCAAAAGATATGATTTATTTTATTCCTTGTCTTGTTTAAACTATCGAATGACATTTATATGTTGTTTGTGGATGTTATTCCTGATGGAGAGATGCTACATGGTTTTTATATATTCAAGCTAAATTTGACCCAATTGTTTAAAATGTGTTTTTATTAGGATCTTGCTCTGCAATTCTTATATATCGTCAAGGATATTTGTTGTACCACTTGTAGATAGATCCCAAATTGGGGGAGACGCGTGCATGGCATATTGGATCTAAGGCATTAATGAGAGTGTATATGTTCATATTTTATGTCTATTATTGTTGATGTTTGGGATGTTTGTAATATAAATAAATGCACATTGATTACAATGGTAGGGCTACAATCACAAATGATCATTATTTTGGATGTCTTCTTCTAGAGTTTTCCAAAGTGTTCTAGTATATTCTTTCATTTGTATTGAGAATTTATGGCAAGTAGGTTTTTTTATTCATATTGCCAAGTTCATCATTTTATTTGTGACCTGAATTTGTTGGGTTTGGTACTTCTTTTACGATGTCTTTTTTTTATAAGGGTCATTCAGAAGTAAAAAAAAAAATGGGTGATTTGTTTTGATGTGTAATTGCTATCATCGTTCAGAAATGGATCTAGTTATGTATAATAAATATATGATTTAGCTAGAACATGGTACTTCATTTCCATCATTATTGTATATAATATGTACATGGCATGTTTGACATGAGATGTAGACATTATGCTATTTGATATATAGTATTTTGCATTCAATGAGGGAGCTAAAACAATTTTACTGCATTTTGCATGCTTTCAAAATTTTCAAGGACATGGACACAAACACCTCCTCGGTTTATTTAAGAAAAAGTAGTATTTAACAGGGTAGTTCTAATGATATGTGTGATATGATGCATTAATGTGATTTATATTCTTGTTAGTGTATGCTCTTATTTCTAATAACCATTGCAAGTTTCTAACTAATTCTAAAATTCTAAATCAAATGCCATAATTCGTATTTATATTTTCAACAAAAGAAAAGAAAAAGTGGCATTTGTAGCTATAAACATATAAGGTTATTTTTTTCTTAGAGGGTAGCTTAAAAATGAGAGACTTGGAAAATAAGCTAATTGGGAATTCATACACTATATTAAGGTTGTGCTTCTTGGTAATACTTCACACTGTAATGATGGTTTGTGGGTGACATAATCACTCCATAGTGTTAAGTGTTCAATTCTATCAGTTTGTCAGTATGTCAAGTTTTGGGTCCCCAAATGTCCGTTGGACCATTAAGGGATGAGATAAAAAATGGAGTCCCGGTTCTCCAGTAATCTAGTTAGTGTAGTTGTGTTTCACCAACACCTCTAGTTGTGAGTGACCCAACTTGTGAAATGTATAAATAAATCCCTCATCTCCTCATTCATGCATTTATTCATTTGAGGTCCTAGGAGTCGTGAGAGTTGAGTTGTAGTATATGCTCTTCTATTGCACTACCTTAGTAATCTGTAAAATCAAAAGTTGAATCTTCATAGAAAAATATTCACTAAGATGTTACAAGGTTTTATAATTTGATGAAAGATTTTCCAAGTTTTTACAATAGTTTATAACTCAATGAAATATTTGCCAAGATTTTACAAGATTCTATAATAGTTTGAAATATTAGCCAAAAATTATATATCCACATTAAATTATTGATAAAATAGCCTTCAAATTTTCCTATATATTAGGGATATTTTCCCATTTATTATACATATAAATTTTCGGGGTGTTCTTAAAATTATCCTTGCTCTATAGAGTTTCTATGGCTTTAGAAAATGAACCAAATTCTATTGTTGAGAAAGCTAAGTGGCATAGTAGGTTGGATGAATCTTATGGATTGCTTTGCCTCTCTATTTCCCTTGATATACTCTTTCATCTAGATGGTTTGACCACTCCAATCCAATTATGTACCAATTGAGTCTCTCTTTGGAGTACAAGATGAGGTAAGAGTGCATTAGTTGGAGAATGAGTTATTCTCATTGAGTTCAAGCAATTTGGATTCTATTGAGGCTTTCTTCACTAAATTCAAGTCACTTGTTCTATTGCTCAAGCAATGTGGGATTGAGAAAAAGGAAGATCAATTGATCCTTTCCATCCTATCAAAATTGAGTCCTAAATACTAAATTATTGTGTCTACTTTTCATGCTACTAGGATTGCTATTTCTAATTGGAAAATACCTTCTTTGAGTACATTCTTTGATTCAATGAGAAAGGAGAAAGATAAATTGATCTAGATGGGTGCTCTTATATCTTCCAAGGGGAAGGATCATGCTCTTATAGCTCAAGGAATCAAGAATGCAAGATAAAAAGAGAAGAAAATAGTGAAAGAGAAGAAGCCAAAGTCAGACAATGAAGATGAAAGTTCGAAGCCTACTGATGAAGGTTCAATGAAGAAAGTCAAGAAGAAAGGAAGTACACCCAGGTGTTCTTATTGAAGCAAATTATTTCATCTTGATAAGAAATTTTTCAAGAAGAATACACACATCATGTCTTAGCTACTTGAGAAGCATAACATTGAAGTTCCAAATGAGCTATAGAATCCCACTGATTCCTCATAACACTGTCATAGTGCACAGTTCCAAGGTGATATAAACTATAACTTGAGTGCCATAGTTAAATCCTTTCCTCACAAATATGATATATATTTACTTTCTGATATATCATAATCATAAATATCAGTTTCTTTCTTGAATAATCCACCTATCCGTCTCCTATATTCATCTCCCAATACTTGTGATTTTTCACTAGACCCTAACTTTTCTTTAAGTAGATCTTCCTCAATTCATTCAAGTGATTATAATTATGATTTAGAAGGATGTTTGCAGGTTTATATTAATGTAATGACATCATCCATACCATACACCTTACCTTTGAATACTCCTAAGACTATACAGACCCCAAGTTCATTAGTTGATTCCTTATTGGTTTCCTATGCAGTGTACTTATATCTAATGGTTTCAAGTCTTGTCTATTTTTCACTATTTGTTTATACATGACCTTATTCATCAATGTACTTATATTTCACATGTTTGGATATTTTCTAAACACTTATGGTTCATATCTCAAGTCCATCGATCATTCACATTCTTACACTCATCAATTTTCCCCAGTTTCTCAAACTTTTCCTACTCTATACCCATATCCTCATGGAGACACTATAGCTTTGGCCTTTACTGCTCCATATGATAACATTTATAATATATCATATTTATTTTCATCGTCATATTAGATTTGGGAAGGTGCTACATCATATTGGAAGAAACATATGTGATCCACATCACAATTTTGTAGCTATACAAGAAACTGGTTGTGTTACTTATTGGGTTAATTTTTCTACTCTTTGGGAAAGAGTATGCACAAATATATTTTCCTTTTCATATTTTTTTTCATATTAGAGTTTTGTAGCAGCAAGAAGCATTCATATAATGCTCCTAATTCATCAAATGATGAGCTACAAGGAGTCTCTCCTCTTCCTTCTTGAAGATTCTACACTCTATAGCATGATCATGGTGTCCACAATTTATTCACCAAAAGCAGTTTATTCAACTCATTAAAGTGAATATAAAGACATATTGAAGATATGTTGTTCAAATTTTGTTCCTTAGCCTTTCTTGACGAAGGATTTTCCCCATGTGGTTTTTCCTCTTTTCTCGGCTTTTATCAGTATGAATAATTGTAAAGGGTCACCATAGCCTTGTTGTTGGGCCCTATATACACCTATTTGCACCTATATGCATCTAATTCTTTATACATGTCATCATAAATTCATAATTAAATGGGGGTGTTGGGATATTATAAACCCAGTTCATACTTAGGATAATAACATTTAATCAGTTTTTATTAAATTCCTACCTTCTAGCCTAAATAGTTGGCATCCACTAGCACCACTTGGCCACCAATTGCCATAAATACCCCAAGAGCACCTTTATCCTAATTCTGGTTAGATCTCACCAACTTTATTTACTACCATAATTAGTAACTACGACTTCTTGCATATTTTTTCTTTATACTACTTTTATCCTTCTTTTCAATGGATAAGGTAAAGCTATTCAACTATGAAACTTCTATCTTTTGTTGCCAACCTATCCTTCATGATATTCTCTCCATATTCTATGATTAGCATGTTTTTCTATCACTCATGACAACTCACTCATGGTTCATCCAATTAGTGAGGTCCTTGACAGATTTGGAAAGTGCTTTAGCCACACATGGGGTTTATCATATTTAGTAAGTCAGCCTTATGAGCTGGCATGAGTTGTCTCCTAAGGAACTCGAAATTACCTACGAAGGATGTATTATTTATTGTACACTATGTTTATCAATAATAGATGGAAAGATATTTGATCATTCTTCAGTTCTCTTGTATCCAGTCTTACTATTCATCTCTATATTTTCCTTGTTCATGCTTGTGAGAATTATATTTTTAGCTAGACCTACTAGGCCTGTGATTTTCTTCTTAGCTTCAAAGCTTCTATTTCTACATGGTATCATAGCTCTCCTACATGGAGCTTGGAAATCATTTTAATCACCCAATCAGTGGAAAATGGGTTAAAGGTTAGATTTCAAGAGTCTTTCCCATACTTATAGTGTTTAATAAAAATTTATTATCCAAAGTGTTGACAAATATGATGTGAACCATAGATCGTCGTTGGAAAAATATGATGGAACAAAAATTTATTATCGTGACAGTTGACAAATATGATGTGAACTAGAGATCATCAAAAAAAATTATTTTTGGGACAATTGACAGATATGATGTGAACCAGAGATCACCATTACACAAATCAATATAGTCTGGGTTAAATTAATAATTATAGCTTTAAAAACAAGCATGGGTTGAGCACATGAGGTTTATGGTTTCACATTATATATACACTTACTTTGAATATTGGAAAATTTTAACTAGACCTGTCAAAATGACGACCTCCAAAATTAATCCAACTTCTGAGTTGACTTGTTAATTCTACATCCACCGATAAAATACAGGTAAAAAGTGAAAATACGGGAAAACAGACTTCAATTTTAACCCATGAAGGGTCCCACTAGAAAGAGTTGCACCCTATGACACCACAAACCCAGAAGAATAAAAAATAATATCTTCTTCACAAATAAGTTATGATAGATTTTATGATCTTAAAAAAATAAAATAACAATATATGATAACTTCCTCATAATTAAAGTAGGATCAATTTTGTGATCTTAGAAAATCTAATATATAAATTCTATATTCTATATATACAAATAAATATGTTTCTAAAAATATAACAATTTCAATATTAAATTTCAAAAAAAATAATGATTTGACATTATAGTGAAAGAGATAGTATACACGTTAAGGTTTTATATGAATATATGTTTTGATTGTCAAAATATCTATCAAGATTGTATATGAATATATATTATGATCATCACAATTGTTGAAATATTGTAACTTCAAAGGATAATCTAAATGTATTTTACTAATGTACCCCAAGGGAGATGTTATTATTCCTCCGTTGAGATGTTATTATTGTAATTGGTCATCATAGAGTCATGAGGTAAAGCCTCCATTGTAAGCTGGGTCAATAGTACTAATATAATATTGTTTTGAGTCTTCCTAGATGAAGTTGGCCCAATCAGTTTAGTGGGGCCGACTTGTTAGGGTTAATTCACAAGGGTATCCTAGTTCAGGGAACAAATAAGTGCTATTGGATACACCCTTTATGAGGATGAGGAAAAAAGAACTCGAAAGAGACTAATAAAAGAAGAAGATGTAGAAGAATATGTACTATTCTATGCACTCTCTGGGTCTATAAGACCTGGAGAAGATACATGGCTTATTGATAGTGGTGCTTCAAAGAACATAACAGTGAAGAAGCAAACTATGTCAAGACTTGAATAAAAGAACTCTCCTTAGAAAGTATCATTGGGAGATGACTATCAATATCCCATCAAAGGTATCGATGAATCAAGATACAAGGTTGACTCTGGGACTTCCACGAAGATGAAGGAAGTACTATATGTACCAGGTTTGAAAAAGAACCTACTTTCCATCTCAGCACTAGATAAGAAATGATATAGATTTTCTTTTATATATGGACTAGTACTTATGTGGTCCAAAGGAAAGACACTTGAAGATGATTTGGTCATTGTTGAAGAAGAAGGAGGATTATACAAACTCAAAGGGAATCCAGAGATAACCCTCATCCATGAGACTACTAGCTCAAGGATGTGCAAGAGGAAAGAACATCAAGAATCCCTTTCTGAAAAGTGAAACAAAGACTAAAGGTACATTGAAATTAATTCATTCTGATATATGTGGTCCTATTCCCTCCATATCGTTAAGTGGATATGAATATTATGTCACATTTATTGATGACTATTCAAGAAAGACATTGATATATTTCTTGAATACCAAGAGTGAAGTGTTCGGGAAAGTCAATGAATTCAAAGCCTTGATACAGAACCATTCAAAAAGAAGAGTCAAGACACCGAGATCAAGTAATGGTGGAGAATATACTTCAAAAGAATTTGAAGCATTCTGCAAGGAGGAAGGAATCAAGATGTAACTAACCACTCCCTACAATCCCCAATGGAATGGTGTTGCAAAAAGAAAGAATAGAACCATTATGGAAGTAGTGAACACAATGATTCATGACCAAGACCTCCCGATGCACCTATGGGATGAAGCAGCAAGGATAGTTTTGTATGTGCAGAATAGACTGTCTCACAGTGCTCTTGGATTCAAGACTCTTGAAGAAATGTATACGGGAAAGAAACCTAAAGTGAGCCATCTCAAGATATTTGGTTGTCCAATATATGTGCATATTCCGAAAGAGAAGAGAACCAAGTTGGATCCTTCTGGAAAGAAGGGAATATTTGTTGGATTCTGTGAAGTTTCCAAATCCTCTGGGATATACATTTCAGGATTCCATCATATAGATATTAGTAGGGATGTAACATTTGATGAAGAGACAACTCTCAAGAAATTTAGAAGTTGTCAGCTTCAAGAAGTAGATGAATAGGACGTACCTCCCAGAATGGTAGAAGTTGAACCCTCTCCTGAAATAGTAGCATATAAAGATCATGATATGCTAGAACCTGAGGAACCCCCTACTATGGATATATCTCGAAAGAGAAAACCTTCTTGGGTAAGAGAAATCATAAAAGAAGTAAAGAAATATGGAGCTCCATAAGGCTCCACAATAACAAGCAAAAGATCATAGCCATACTCCAGTTATGTAGCTTTGATGTGTGACCTTGTAGATCAAGAACCCACCAACTACGAGGAAGCTATCAAGAAGAAAAAGTGGGTGGAAGCAATGATGAAAGAATACTAGTCAATAATGAGGAATGATGTTTGGGATATAGTACCCAAACCTGAAAACAAGAGTGTGGTATCTTCGAAATGGATTTACAAGATAAAACATGATGTTGATGGAAGTATTGAAAAGTACAAGGCAATATTTGTGGCTAGAGGATTCTCTCAGAAAGAGGGGATTGATTATGAAGAGAGATTTTCTCTAGTAGCAAGGTACACTTCCACTAGAACCATCATGGCACTTACTTCCATGCTGAAGTGGGATCTACACTAGATGGATGTAAATACAACCTTCTTGAATGGTGTGATTGGGGAAGAGGTTTGCATCGAACAACCACAAGGATTTGAATTCAAAGAAAGAGTGACTCATGTATGTAAGTTGAAAAAGGTTTGGTATGGACTGAAGCAAGCTCCTTGAGCTTGGTATGGTAGAATAGATAGCTTCTTGACAAGCTTGGGATTTCCCAAAAGTAAAGTTGATCCTAAACTTTAAATGAAGGTTATGGATGATGAACCTATCATACTATTACTGTATGTGGATGATCTATTTCTGACAGGAAATGAGAAACAGATCACAAATTGCAAGAAGAAGCTAGATGAAGCATTCGAGATGAAAGATCTTGGATTAATGCATTATTCCCTCGAGATGGAAGTGTGGAAGAGCCATAAAGGAATCTTTTTGAACCAAGGAAAGTATGCAGTAGAAATCTTGAAAAGATTTGATATGTTGGATTGTAAAGCCATGGCCACACCCATGGACACCAACATGAAGTTTTTATCTGATGAATCATCAGAGTTAGTGGATATGACTCAGTACAGACATATTATTGGGTCATTGATGTATCTAAGGAATACAGGGCCAGTTATATGTGTTACTGTGAACACCTTAAGTTAATATCTATTTAAACCTAGATGGATTCACTTGATAGTTGCAAAGCATGTGATGAGGTACCTAAAAGGTACAGTAGACTTGGGGCTTTACTATGTAGAGATCATGAATACATATTATATTGATATACAAATTCAGATTGCGAAGGAATTTCCACAGATAGAAAGAGCACCTCAGGTGGATGTTATTGTCTGGGATCTGCCATGATCTCATGGTTTAGTAAGAAACAATCCAGTGTTGCTCTCAGCATAGCTGAATTAGAGTACATAGCAACTTGCTCCGCTAGTTGTGAAGCGATGTTGCTTAGGAAACTGATGTAAGGACTACTTTACATGGATTTGGATACTATATTGATTCTTTGTGACAACCAAAGTTGCATAAAGATGACAAAGAATCCTGTGTCCATGATAAATAAAAGCACATAGAATCCGATACTTCTATATAAAGGATATGGTACAAAATGGAGATATAAAACTCCAGTATGTGAGTACTAATGAGCAAGTTACTGATGTGTTGACCAAGCCTCTATATCAAGTAAAGTTTAAATATTTTCGTGACAAGCTTGGTGTAGTCAGAAAATACTTCCTTGCAAGGAGGAACAATGATGATACTACAAACTTTCCTTGCAAGAAGGAATAATGAAGATATGGACTCTATCCGGAAAGGAGAAACAAGTCAAAGATATGGAATCTCCTCGGAAAGGAAGAACAGGTCGAAGATATGAACCCTCGTTGGAAAAAGGGGGAGCAGGTTGATTATATGAATCCTCCGTGGAAAGGGGGAGTGATGATAAGATTGTCATTGATGATGGGATGACAGTTAAGCTACGGTGTGAAATAGGCCAAGTATGCCTGAAGATGCTGACAAGTTCCAACATTCACTTGTGTATGATAATATCCTCTCTTGAGGATGGTCTTGCGAAAAATAACACTCAATTCCTGAGAGTGGTCCTTACCAGCTAAGGATGGCTCTACATACATTACTCTCACATGGAGAGTACCCACATTCATTTTTTGATACCATAGAATAACAGTTGCTTAGGAGTGTTCCTAGCTTTGAAGCTGAGCATGCTCTATGATGATTCCTTATGGATGACATGGCCTGCATTTAGGTGTGATATAGATAAGCCTTACAAACATTATTCTCGCATGGAGAGTGTACCTACATTTATATGTGGATGTGGTAGTATAAAATTCTCTTGTGAATGGTCCTATATTTCACGCTGAGGATGTCCTATGATGAGTCCTTACGGACGCCATAGTATAACACTCACATGGAGTGATCGTAGATTTCATGCTAAGGATGTCCTGCGCTGAGGGCCTGCATATAGGTTCAGTCGAGATATGCAATTGTAGACGATACTCTTGCATTAAGAGTATTCCCACATGTACATATAGATGTCGTAGTATAAAACTTACTTGGAGTGGTCCTAGCTCTAACAGGATGATGATGGTTTACGATGAGTCCTTAAGGACGACGGGTCTTGCATTCACATGCAGACAATATCTACACTCAGTTGTATACGATTCCGTTGTTCAATACTATGGACCCTCCTAACTAAGGGGGAGTAGGCTGATGGAGGATAACATCATCCTTGGACCTATGTCCTAAAGTGATAGGGATTGAACATATCGCAAAGAGATCATGTGTACTACAGGTAGTGTGGTAGAAAAGGATCGAGAAGATCGAATTGCTACTACAAAGGATCAAGAAGATCGAAGTGTTGCTTCTATAAATGATCAAGAAGATCGAAGTGTTGCTGCTAAGGATCGAGAAGATCGAAGTGTTGTTGAAAAGGATCAAGAAGATCGAAGTGCTGCTACTGCAAAGGATCAAGAAGATCAAAGTGTTGCTACAAAGGATCGAAAGATCGAAGTGTTGCTACAGAAGGATCAAGTGATCGTGTGCTACAGAAGATCAAGACATGGAAGAGTAATTGTTCCAGATACTGGTGATTGTTGAAAACTTCCTATGACATATAGACATATTACCCTGATACTATTGAAGAGGATCTCTCTCGTTACTCCTATAGTTGATGATGATGTTGTAAGTAGAATACACTTCTTGTTAAGGGGGAGTGTTGAAATATTGTAACTTCAAAGGATATTCTAAATGTATTTTACCAATGTACCCCAATGGAGATGTTATTATTGTAATTGGTCATCATAGAGTCATGAGGTAAATCCTCCATTGTAATTCAGGTCAATAGTACCCCAATGAATACAATATAATACGGTTTTGAGTCTTCCTAGGTGAAGTCGGCCCAATCAGTTTAGTGGGGACAACTTGTTAGGGAAAAAGTCAAGTGAATTAAAGTGTATAAATAGAGGATATGTGTTCCTCATTATAACAAAGACTCACTCACTTGTGTAGTGCATAGGAGAGAGAGAGAGAGATCGACAAGGAGGAAAATACATGTTTTAGGGTTTTATCTTATACATAATATACAAATGAAGTTTTGATGGGTTTTCTTCCCCTTGAGGGTTTTCCAGGATAAATAATGTGTCTATCTTGTGATTTTTGTTTCTTTAAGTGATTATGCATATGCTACTATTGTGAATTTGGATTAAACACTAATGATATCTATATTAGCATATGAAATCTTAACAGCAATATCTATCAATATTTTCTTGTAAACAATGGATTGAGATCATCACATATTTAGTTGATTATGTGACATATTATCCTAACTATTAGATTCTATTAATGTGAGTGATTGAGATAATATCTCAACTAAATGGATTCTGTAGCGAAGATAGTTTGTTTATTTTAACTTAATATTAAATAATAAAATATTGTGTAGTGAATCAACACTATTTTTTTCAAGAAAAAGTGTTGTTCCTTGATATTCATCTAAATCAAAGGTAACAAGTTATATATCATGATACAGAGTATTGACAACAGTGAAAGAGCTACAAAAAGTGTAAAAAAGGGTGCAGAATCTCTACCAAAGTATAAGTAAGAGAGGATCATCTTCCTATCCAAAGTAGACAATACTAAGATCAACCCATACAAGAAAAAAGCATACCTGTCCACCGAGAGTACAATGTAAGGGAAGATCATTTATCCTAGGATGCACTTGGAGGAGTGGGAAAGGACATTCACACCAATATGAGGCTTCAACGGTATTTAAAAAATCCACTGCTTGATAGAGATATTCACAAAAGTGATATGGTCAATATTCAAAAACTTTTCATCCAGAAAAGTAGAGTAGACAATCTCAAAATCTAAGAGTGCTCAAAGAGCACATCAAAAGAATTGTACGGTGCCTCCACAACTACACTCTCCTTCCAATAATTCAGTGAAGGAGAGATGTCCCAACTTTAGAGTGAGAGCTTCCTTTGATAAACCATCTTCCCTCATATTGTGCTCTCGATATACATGTTGTATGTTTAAAGAGAGAAAAGAAGACTTGATATCAGTTATTAGGGCACACTAATGTTCTAGATCAAGAACCGCTAGACCAAAAACCGATTTTTCCCAGTTAATGATAACCATAGTGTCTCCAAAAACCTGTAAATTAGGAAACCTTATGAATGTATCACAAACCAACAATGTCGAGAGAGCTAGAAGTTTATCCCTTGTATTTGTGCATGCCCTGCAACCCATCTTATAATGGAAGTAATGTGAAAAAATGATATAGAGTATGATACCAGCACCCCTAATATCAGAAGCCACTTCCCCATCAAGGATTTAAAGAAGTTGGTTGGTGTGCCATTGAGAAGTATTGAAAAGTTTGCAGATGAGACAACTCATAATCCAGTTTACAGCGACCAAAGGGACACCCACCTAGAGAAGAACTATCCGCAAGAAGGTCCAATTGACTCTATCAAAAACTTTAATAAGATTCATTTTTAGAACCAAAGAATCCATTTTTTTTTTATAGTATGTAATATTTCCCGCGTTATACCAAATGACTCAAGTATTTGTTTGTTCTTCAAAAAACCAAACTGCTCCATTGATATGCCCCTGGCTAAGATAGGCTTAAGTCTACTAGAAATGGATTTTGAGATCAATTTGTAAATTGGGTTGTATAGTGATATTGGGTGAAAATCAGCATAGGTTTGTGGATTATCACATTTCGGTATGAGAGTCAAGAAAGTAGAGTTGATAGAGCCCTAAATCTTCCCCGCTTTCCAAGATTCTTCCACTACCTTCAATAAATCAGCACCGACCAGATCAAAGAAAACCAGAAAAAATTCAACCAACCAACTGTCGGAACCAGGAATTTTGTCCTTCTTAAAAGCTGTTCAAATCCATCTCAACCTCCAACATAGTGACCTCAACACCCATGTTTTTTCCGCATCCTCAACATTGAATAAAGTTGGGAAAAGTTTAATAACATGTAGTTGATCAGTGATAAGTGCATTACCATCACCAATAAACAGTGCTGAGAAGTGGTTTTTCCCTAGAGACATGACAGAATGTATTCCCATCACCATCCTAGAGATCCCAGATATAATTGTTATTCCTCCTAACCAAAGCAAAATTTTGAAAAAAAAATGTATTTGCATCTCCCTGCTCAATCCAAATAGCCCGACTTTTTAACCTCCAAGTTAATACCTCATGTGCCAATAAATTCTCTTTTCAGTTCTAAATAGCCACCAAATAGTGAGCTTCATCCACATAAAGAATACCTGGAGGGGAGTTTGCAAAGAGGAGTTTTAGCTCCATTTTGATGTCAGCCAACTCCTGTCCCTGTTTCAATTTTTGTTCCTTTTCCCAACTCTTCACTGCACATTTAAGTATTTTCAACTTCATAAATAGACAATCCATATCATCACATTTAGCAAGACACATCTCAGATGACCAGGAAGAATGTACAAGATGCTAGAAATATTCATCCAACAACCAAGCTCTGTTGAATTTAAAAAGAATTTTTTTCTTGCAGGGTGCATCATCCCATTCGAGACAAATTGGGAAGTAGTCAGAGATTACCGAAGGATGTGCCCAAGTCCCGTACTTTAAAAAATGAGGCATTAGCAATTCTGAAGCAAGAAAACGATTGATCCCCTTACTAATGCCCTCACCTCCAAATCTACCATTCCTCCACGTTGGCCTAGGACAAACATGAGAGAGATCCACCATATTCGTGCTCACTAGCAGTTGGTTAAAATAAGAGGCAAGGGGGTCTAATCTAGCTTTTCGACCCCAGATCTCAGCATTTGAGAGAGTGAAGTTTAAATCCCTTGCAATAATCAAGTTAGGGATATTAAAAATTCCCCCATCAATGACAACTTCCGAAAAGGGTTCCCTACCGAGGTAAGGTCCATAACAATTAAGACATGAGAGTTCAGAACATAATCCCCTTAATCTAACCTTTACTTGAAAATACCTGCAATAGTAACAAAAGATTTCTAACGAGAAACTAAGGGATCCCAACCTGTGAGGAGACCACCCGAGAGGCCAAAAGAATCAATGGTGTTAGAATATAATCCATTAGGGATTAATGTAAATAAATAATAAATAGAAATATGAATAGATGCATAGGAAGATGAAACGGCTGGTTCTCAACCGCCACATTGTAATGTATAAATATTTGCATTTGGCTATGTAATACATTGAATCGGGAGTTATACCTAACAAGTGGTATCAAAGCAGGGTTGTCTGCCATAACTCCTGCTGCATTTCTGCCCATTACTGGCATTCTGCTTGCTAGTCCATTGCCAAACTGCTCCATCAGTCTGCCAGTGGAGTCGCATGCAATGTATGCATTACTCCATCTGCCTGAGTTTATTCTCTGCGTGCATGCAATACCTAACCCTAATCCTGAGTTATTCTTCTGTTGCATTTTCATCCTGGTGGGCTGCGACCTGCTGTGTTGTGAAGGCTGTGCGTGGAGCCTGCATCTATTTTTTGTGCTGCGACCTGCCTGGAGGAGACTGCGTGGAGGAGACTGGCATGAAGCTTGAGCCTGAAGAATGCGTTGATAGACTGTGTGGAGAGCCTGAAGAATGCATTGATAGACTGCTGTGAGCTGCGACCTGTTACGGAGAAAACTGGTGATTTGACGGTGAAAACTGATTATTTCCAGTGTTTTTTTGAAACAAGCTCTCCAGTATGACCATGATTAGATCACATGATCAAATGATCTAGATGCCACGTACTGTTTATTAGGGTTTCCTGCTCGCCCACTTGAACCAAATTCTGGAGCTGCGAAGAGACTGCCTGCGTGAAGAGTTTGCTGCGCATAGGAGGTGTTGGAGATTGCTGAAGGCGTTGGAGGAATTGTGGAGATTGAAGAGACAAGGCCCACGAACGAGGAGAATATGAAGTAGAGACCATTATGAAATTGGTCTCTCTCTACATCTATTAAGTCTGCCTGGTGAAGAATGCGTTGAGGTGCCTGGATTGGTATCTGATATCTGTGGTATTGCTATCTAATAATATACTGCGTTGCATACTGCGTTGATATAAAGATTGTGTGGAGTCTGATAATATACTGGTGATTGCTACCAGCGTGAATACAGCGTGGAGCTGCGTGGAGACCTGTGATGGTATATAATACTTGCTGCGTGATGGTATATAATACTTGCTGCGTGATAATGTATGCTGCGTGATGGTATATAATACATGATGTTGATCCAATTCCTATAAGCTGTTGTTCATTATAGAATCCTTGTGTCTTCTGCTCGAATATTGGAAGAATCTATTGGAAGAATCTGCATGATGTATGTGAAGCCGAGTTTTGATGGATAATCTTTGTTGTGTGAGCCGTGGTTTAATGTGTGAGATTTGTTTTGAGATCTTCTGTGTATGATTGGGTGTTGCAACCACCCAAGAAGAGATCTCAATATTCAAAGATGAGAATCTATGGAAGAGTAAGCCTATTCTAATGACAATTTGCTGAAGATTTATGCCATTATTGAACTCTCTGAAGCTGCGACATACTAATTCTTTGTGAAGACACAATTTTCTAGGGTTCCGCATTTGCTACGGTTCTCTTACATATACTGATATGCATTCAAATGGTGTGGCTGCATGATAAATAAAATGGCGTGGTTGCTAATATTATTGTTCTCTCCATCATTTACTCTCATATTTTGTAAAATGTGATACTCATTTTTTTGGAAAATATGGATCACGAAACACTGGTTGAGGTACATGTTGCTGGTGGTTTGCACTGTGTAAACCTAGACTGCTGAAAACCTATTGAAGACTGCGTTGTATGCTAAAGACTGAGTTGTATGCTGCTAAAGACTGCGTTGTATGCTGAAGACTGAGTTGTATGCTGCTGAAGACTGTGTTTTATGCTGAAGATTATCATCTATTTCTAGTGACTGATACATATTTTGATATATTTTGTATTGACTGATATATATGTTATAAACTTGCATTGTACACCTTGGCAGAGACTGTAGACCTACAAGGTTATTGTTTTTCTCTTTGTCATATCAAGTTTATTATTGTAAATTGCACTAACAGTCGTAAAAGATGCACTCTTTGGCATCTAGTATTGGTGCTACCCTAGCTAGAAAAGACCAATCCAAAGACCCTTCCAAGGGAGATTGCAGCAAGAGAGGCAGAGGGGGCAGAAACAACTCCAGAAAAAGATCAAAGTGCAAGCGTTGTGGAAAGACTGGGCACACATCAGATTAGTGTTGGGCTTCATGGGACTCCATCAAAGACAAGCATAACCAGAAGACAGATGACCAAGATGCTAGTAAATATTCTGATTCTTGTATTGTTGCACATTGTAATCTTGGATTTAATGAAATGACTTCTCTCTCATCTTATAAAGATTGTTGGCTGCTTGATACTGGTGCAACATCACACATGACATTTAGAAAAGACTGTTTTGAAGAACTGAATCAATCAATAGATGGAATAGTGTACTTTGCAGATAAGTCAAGTATTAAACCAAAGGGAATGGGCACCATTCGACTGAAGATGCCTGGATTCCCTGATTTCTTGTTGAAGAACGTTCTCTATCTTCCAGAGTTGCAGAGGAGCCTTCTGTCCTTGGTGGAGATTCGACAGCAAGGCCATTCCATCCACATGTTTGATGGAATCGTTGAAATAAGAAAGTCCTCTGATAACCAAGTCATCATGACTGGATACGAAGATGGAAAGCTGTTGAAGCTCAAGGGTTCATCCGCAAGATTTCAGAACTATGCCTACCTCTCTCAGCGTGGAGAAGGTAATATGTCATCTAGCTTATTATGGCATGCAAGATTTGGTCATCTAAATTATAACAGTCCTCGTTTGTTGAGAAAGAATGGTGTATTTGGCTTGCCCACCATTCCTAAAGAGAAGAATAAAT
>LPNX010083411.1:298103-308734 GCA_001517045.1 Pseudotsuga menziesii
TTAACCAAAGCGCTTGGACGAGAAAAGTTTGAAAGATTCAGAAACATCCTTGGACTTACGAACACCCCTTCGGATTAAGAGGGGGATTGTTAGAATATAATCCGTTAGGGATTATTGTAAATAAATAATAAATAGGAATATGAATAGATGCATAGGAATATGAAACGGCTGGTTCTCAACCGCCACATTGTAATGTATAAATATTTGCATTTGGCTATGTAATACATTGAATCGGGAGTTATACCTAACAAATGGCATAAAATTCCCATCCAGGTCTAAATTTTGGAAAAAGAAGAAGAGCCCGGGCATGGTCACACATGGTTTCTTGGGAAAATACCATATCAGGCCTTAAATCATTAAGAAGAGACCCAAGATATTTTTGTTTGGTGAACCCCCCGAACCCTTGAATGTTCATGGAAAGAAGTTTCATAAAGAACCCTGACCAGAGGGTGATGCTGCTCTAAGCACCATGAGAATGTAGTGGTGCAAGGATAATTTTAGGGGCGAAATTTAGCCCATGGGCTATTTTTCCATGTTTTTCTCCAAAAAAAAATTCACCAATTTGCATATTTTTAAGTCATATTTCGCCCAATTTTGATGGGGTGAAATTTTTTCACCTTAAAAATCGCCAAATTATTATATAAACGATATAAAATCCTTAGAAATTGAAATATTTTTATAAAAATATAGCCAAATATTTTATAGTTGATGTTTTAAGAATTGGTAAGATTCGCCAACATTTTTACACTTTTAAATAAGTATGGTTCCTTAAAATCATCCCTGGAGAGGTGGTTGGGGGAAGGACCCACCCTATCTGCATCCTTGATCCTAGATGACAGAGGTATATAGTGCATATCGCACCCCAAACCCTCCTTGGACCTAGAAGGTTTAGGTTTCTTGGCCCTCTGAATAGTAGTGTTTGCATGTCTGATACAATCCAAAGGTAGGGTAGTTGGAGAGAGGGGGGTTTTGTTAGTGAAGATCACTAGGGATTTATGAAGAGCGTGATTAGTGAAGGATGGTGATTCACGTGGGATAACATGAGAGACAACTCGGACAGGAGTGGTCCTAGGGTTATCCCTTGATAAGGGAGGAAAATCCTCAGGTGAAAAGAGGGGATTGACAGACGCCGAGAAATCAAACGACAAAGGTGTAAGAATACTCACCTTGCCAGTGGAGCCCGACCCACTAAAGAGTAAAGAGACTACACCCCCTGTACTATCCGACCCTATTCGGTTACTATCAGTGGAAAGTGTAGGAGAAGAAAGACAATGACAACTAGCAAATTTCTCAATATCAACAATATAATCAAGTTCCCCTTTGGTAAGATCTTCACAATTTGAGGGAGATACGGATCAATGCATACCGGAGTGAGGCAGCGTGGTAGAGTGCTCAACACAGATATCAATGGTATGACGAAGGTCCATCCTCTTCACATCCTTATCAGAACCTTCTGACGATGGCGCAGTGATATGAAGCAACGAGGGGAAACTATTCATGAGGTGCCCATGTTCATGACAGAATTGACATTGAAAAGGTACATTCAAGTAGTGTCACATACCCACCCTTCTACCAGAGAGAGGACGCGGCTAATGCTGCTATCTAATTCGAGAAAACTAGCCCCATAAACATAAAATGAAATGCATTGAACTAATACATGCACATATGTATAAATGTTTAACATACAACGGAAGCATAGACATGTTCATCATTTTCATTAAAAAAATACAATCCAGAGATTAACGTAAGAGAGACTTATCTTGGAAAAAAGCTCGTCCCACAACCAACTAGGTCATTACAATGTTCCACCCAACCATAATCCATTGTGCTCCTCAATCTCTCAGCAACACTGCCACCCCCGAGTCGGGCATGATTTCCACAAGGAATAAGGAACACTACCAGGATCACACATAGCCAAGGATACAACCAAACTCAACCAAGTGTACACAGTTGAGTTTATCAGGATGCAAAGGAGTTGGAAAGGCTGACTGCTAAGCTATTGAGCTCCTCCAAAGAGCTATGGGAACCTGCACCAAATCTATCCTAGCTTCTAAACATCTACCCACCCAACACAAGGAAGCATCCCCCTTCTCTGCTACACAGTCCCTCGGTTTATGCCTTCCCTTCCAGTGCTATTCAGGGTGTACAAAGAAGAAAACCAACCCCCTATATATGTCTGTGAGGTCCCTTCACACACTAGGTTTAGCAAGCTAGTTCAAAACCTCTTTCCACTCCCAAGTCAATTCAGACCAAATCCATAAGATGCATACACAACAATTACAGTGTTGGGCATGGACAAAAACGTCCTGGAAGCCAAATTCGGAAATGGTATGTGGGTAAAATAGCCCCAGTAGCCAAAATCGATTTCACCAAATGTTCATTGACTTCACGTGGGAAAAAACGGCCTCCACAGACACCCAGAAATCGTGGCCTCTTCTCCAATTCACTGGGCATTACAAAAACGGATTCCCACCCTGGGAAACAACAACAAAAATGTCAAGCCAAGAGCCCAGGAACTGAGCTTTGCAAATCTGACTTCCCAATCATGGGGAAAATGAAGGAAACTATAAAAACATGGATGGGGAATGCACAACAACTCCAAAAACATGAGTGAAGTGCCAGGAAATCCCAAAATTGTGAATGAAGAGGAGGACGTGGGTGTATGACCAAATGGGCATTCATTTTGGGTGTTAACTTTCCCCAAAAGTAAAAAACGTTTTTCCCAAAAATGGGTGCTTCCCCAAATTCGAATTTCTTTGCCCATACTCTTCCCATTCCCATGCAATAACTACTTCAACCAATTTCTTCCAGTAATAAATGATTGGGTGACTATGACAAGAAAGGTAGTTGACAGTTTGATGGGTTTTCCCTTTGAAATTTGGATTTTCCCCATTGGCCCCAAAGGTTAAATGTCCCCCCCCCCCCTTATCCTTAGGAAAGCATGCCCCCATCTCATTATTTGCTGCATTGACATCGCTGGTTGTGGGTTTTTTAATTAAATAGCATATTTACATGATGCCAAAATTATAATGTGTCGGCTAGCACGAAATACCATTGGCAACAATTTTAATCACCGAAACATAAAATGTTAAATCGATGGTGGGGCTTTTGCCTTTAGCTCCACACCATCATTAATTACAATATATACATCATATACACTTTTAATGCAAATGGGGTCAAAACTAGGGTGTTACAGGTAGTCCATCCTTTGTACATGTACAACATCATTGCAATGGATATCAATATTAGGTGGGAGGCCACAAGAAACGTCCACCTCGACCAAGACACACATCGTGTGCTTATCAAAGGTATGTGAAAAGTTATCATCCACATCCACGAATCTTCCCAAAGAGTTTGCAATATCGATAAGTACATCCATGCTCCAAAAAGGGGAGGGTAAAGTCGAGAGTAGGACCCAGAAGTGACGCTTAACCACCCTTTCCCAAAGTGGGTCGAAACCTGGATGCCATCTACTAAGGACCAGAGAACCACTGCGAATGGTCCAGAGTGTATTTAGTATTGTGGTCAAATCCTTCCCATCCTGAAAAAAAAATACAAGCCAACCATTTGAAAGGCGGTTGATAGACAGAACACAGTCCATAATAGGTTTCCAATACAGTGTAGCCCACTCTACCCAAGCGTCCTTCTCCATCTTGCAATATTCAAGCCTACCCACTAGTTCCCTATTGCATGGAGCATCGACCTTTTCCATATATATATCCCGCCCAAGGACAAAACTATGCTTAGCCTTAAATGCTTTGACCACCTTTGAATTCCTTCGAGCTTTGAAGTATAACGATAGTTTTTGGAATGACCCATTCACCTAAGGTGAAGAGATGGGCATCTCCATGAGATTAGAGATATCTCGACCGACGATGCCAGGGAAGAAGTCCTAGTAGGTTTCCCACAAAACCGTCAACTGAAACCCATGCACATTGTCAGGTACCATCAATCAAGAAGAGGATAGGTAGGTTCCGACAACAGAAACAGTGAGAGTCATCCATATAAAAAATAACACACAACCCGGTTGATAACCTGCCAAAGGAACGGTTCTAGAGGGAGAAAGTCAAGTTCCGGTAGTGTTAACTAGAACCAAACAAACAAAAAAGTGTTCGACTGAGCTACGTAGACTATCCAACAAGTCGGTTATAGGGTATCTTGAGACAACAACATGTAGGATGAGACCTATACCAAAAGTTGTAGCCAAAACCCTAAAAAGTGAACTAGAAAGTCGCGACAAGAAACCCTAAAAAATAATCCAGAAAAACATACAGCCATGAAACTCGGGCACACCACCAGAGACATATAGATACCCATGCCAGACAAACAACACTGATAACAATAATAAAACCCAGAAAATGAAAATCCACAGAAAATGTCAAAGTAATCCACTGACCAAGATTAAAAACTAACAAAGGACCCAAGAACAAAACCAGGTTAAATAAAATAGTGTAATTCTCACTTCTTTTTTTTTTGTAGTTGGTACTAAATCCTCCGCATGTTTAGCCAAAAAAAACTAAGCTCAGTGCAAGACAATAAAAATGGCAAAGAGACTAAACATACTACAAAACCTAAAAAAGATACCAAAAGCAAGTACCACCAAGGCAAAAGGGGTGTCATAAAAAACAATATACTTACTACAGTCTACTTGAACCAAAGAAGAATGACCAAATTCAGTACCGTCATGTCTCCCTCTTCCTGCCGTGGTATTGCATGAATCAACATCATTTATTAAATGCAAAGCATTTCTGAGAGGTATCAAGCATCCCGTGACGGAGCAGGATAAGCGTTCACCAAATCGCCCCCGACTCGCCGGAATCCGGCAGCTCAATTTTGGTGAAAATCATACTTTCCAGGAATTAAATCGTAATTTTAATCATTTGGGTAGTTTTAAAATGCCCGATTTAGTATAGGACCGGCTAATAAAATTAGTAAAATTCCAAAATAACGAAATAAACAATTTCACAGCAAACATTTGACTGATTTTAATCAAAAATCGGCCGGAAAAACGGGGCGATTTGGTGAACGCTTATCCCACGCGTCCCGTGACTAATATGGAAAGTAGTTTGTCGATACATGATACACCCAGCAATATGACAACTGTCAGCAGTCCAATTATTAAATGAAATGCAATAAGCATTTGAATTATTAAATGCAATGCCCATCCCGTGACTAATATTGAAACGTGCAGCCTACAAGTGAAGGATTTTGTAGACATGTGGGCTTTTGGGTTAGTAGATGACGGATTACCGCTAGACTCGGTATGTATCTCACAAGTATATCATTGTCAGTAAAAATGAGTGACCACCCTAAAGTATAATTATAAGACTATACACCATGTACCTAATACATTTACAAATAAAAAAAATTTAAAGAAGTTTTGTAACATTTTGAAATATTGTAACTTCAAAATACTTTGAGATAATAATTTAAAAAAAATATCAATAATACAATTTAATTATTTATTTATATATTATTTAAATAAACAAATATTCACAGCTAAATTATGTTTCAAAATTTCAAAATATAGTATAACTTCAAAAGACTTCGAGATAATAATTTTTTTTAAATATCAATAATAAAATATAATTATTTATTTTTATATTATTCAAATAAACAACTATTCATTGCTAAATTATGTACATATTTAAAATATTAATATCAAAATTAATTAGTTTATTTAGTTCTATCCTTTCAAATAAATAAATATATTCTCTTCATGAAATTATTATGTGAAGATATTAAATGCAATCTTTTTAATTTAGTAAGATTATAAACGTGGTGATAAAATGTTTTTATATTGAAATTTAATTATTTGAATGGATTTATATATATATTCAAATTCTTTAGTGAATATTTGTGTCATTGTAAGGATTTTAGTGTTACGCATAGGTTTTGGGATGTGAACATGGTTGAAAGAGGAAACTTTTATTCTAGTCATCCTTATAAGAATCTTCTAGGTGTTTAAAGCAAACAACAACTCAAACCACCATACATAGATTTTAATGGGTATTCTTCACTTTGGTGTATGGATACCAATACTATTAGGATGTTTTGATTAGTGGGGATAGGTTTATGGGCCTTCAACATGGTCAAGAGAAGAAACTTAGGTATTAGGTACTAAATGGAGCTTTTGGCTTTTATGGCCAAGAAAAATGCACACTTCAAATCATCACACTTACGTCTCCAAGGGATCTTTGGCCTTATAATAAAATTATGGGGTACAATTACAAGGTTTTCAAGACTAGGTATAGGTCTAAGAGATACATGGTCTAGGGAGGAAACCTAGTCCTTAGGTGTCTTAGAGGAAGTATGTGGGAATCTAAGGTAAACAAAAATTCCTTGAACTACCATCCATGTACTCTTGAGAGAGTCCTTGGCCTATGAGTGGGTATATGGGTTCCATTAGTAGTTTTTGAGCACTAAAAATGGGTCTTGATAATTCCCTTGACATGGTTGGGGAAGGAAACTAAGGCCTTAGGAACTAAAGGATGATTCTAGTTTCCTAGGACCCAAAGCGATTGGTGTTAAGGAATTGATCCAATGGCTGGGGTCGAGGCCACCAACATACTAGGGGGATAAATACTGATATATAACACTTTGTAAGTATGAAAATAAACAAGATTTCAAGGGTTAGGAGGGTTCATACCTCATACACTGAAGGTTGATCCAAGCTTTCTCCTTAATCTCTCTTCTTGCTCTCCAAACAAGAGACCTGGAAAACAAATTCAAACCTTAAACCAATTTGACCACAAACAAGACATTGATATTCAAGATAACATGAAACCCTAATCTCACCAACATCAACATGTGCTCCTCTTCTGCTATTTCTCGAGTTGTGCAAGATATTGTCACACTTCATATGACATTTGTTGAGACATAGATCCACCTTGTATTCTTGTGGCTATGATCAATTATTGAGCATGGATCCACATTGTTCATTTATGGCCATGACTCCTTTAGATTTCACATGGCGCTTTTTGCATATTATGCGGCCATGCTAGTTACATCAATTATACACATGTTGGATCTTCCTATATCTTTATGGTGATCATTTGTATATGGAAATCCCAGAGATCAGTTTGTCTGACATTTTTCTCTCTTTCAGGTACCTTCGTTTGAGTCTATGATCTTGGATTCTCCAGTCTCTTCAACTTCATGACTCAACTGTCCCTATTTATAATGTATTTCAGCTATCATATTACCCTCTAACCTCATAAATTAGGGGGAATCTGTTATATCCCAAAATGGCACTTCTCCATCTGTGACGACATTTACATGTTATGTCGCATGACGACGATTCCATGATCACACTTCATGGAAGTTATTGTCAATCACCCAAAGGACACCTGTGGATGGAATTACCATTTTAGGAGTTTTGTAGCTCTATTTCACCTCTTTTATGGACCATTGGAAAGGTATCGGACTGAGAAACTTTCTATAACAAACCAACTCTTGAAAATTCTTTGAAATACCTTGAAAATTTCCATTTTTGACCCATATGCTAGTTGTCAGTGGGAAACCTATGTTTTTCAACTTTGTATACACGACTTGTCAATGGGAAACCTGCGTATATCCCCTGAAGTGGTAAAAAAACATAAAACTATCGATATTTGGGTGGTTTCAAAACTTCCTCCTCGGTTGTAATGGACCTATCCTCGACCCTAACTCTTCAAAATTGCTATATCAGAGAGGGAGAAGGGACCATGAATGGTAATTAGCCTTTTTTATTGTTGTGTTGGTGAAATTGGGACTCTCAAACACCCCCCCCCCCCCCCCCCCCCCACCTTTTCCCTAGATGTCATCTACCTTTGTTGCATAGCTTGGAGGATAAGATTCTTGGAGGAGAGAAGCAGGAGATCTAGATTGAAGGTTTCACAAGGTTCCTTGCATGAGGAGAAGGTATATCTTGTACGTCTTCCATTGATTAATAAATATTTGACGTTCTTCCCTTTCCAAATAATTGTGTCATGGATATTGAATCTCAATTTATGATATTATCCTAGGAGTTTAGGAGTGATGATGTCAACCAATGCATGCCAAAATATGATTGGAGTAGTATCTTCTAGATCTAACTCTTCAGATTGTTTTGGTTCTAGATCATCTCCCTCTTCATAGTCTATGTAGAATTGTTTCTTCTCATTGCACTTATTCCCTTTATTGTACTTGTTTTTACAATTGAAATAGAGTCCCTTGGCTCATTTTTCCTCCAATTGTGGAGGCATAAACCTTGTAGATTGATTAAGGTTGGGGAAAGAAACACTTCCCTCTCTATAGGTGTTAGTAGCAATTCTCCTAGTAGCTATATTTTTACTTTCAACTTTCATTGTCAAGCTAAAATAATTCTCCAATGATTTCGATTCAAAGAGATGTACCTCATGCTGAATTCTCTCCTTTAGAGTTCTCATAAAGAGATCCAACAAATTATCCTTTGGAGTTTTCTTCACATAAGACTCAACTTCTAAAACTGCTTAATGTGCTTTGTAACTTAACCTTATTGTTCGAGATTTATCAATATGGTAAAAAAGGTTTTATTATTAATATTACCATAATTTGCTATCAATTCTTTCATCAATATAGACCAATATACAATAGAGTTATTTTTACGGTCACAAATCCATTGGTATCACACAAATTAATCAAATTTATATATAGGGATGCAATAGTTACCTTTTGTAAAGTTGTCTCTTGGTGTAGATCAAAGAATTGAACCATTTGGAATATCCATGTTATTATATCATTGCCATCAAACTTTCATATCATAATCATGGAAATGTAGTTCCTTGGCCCAACGATTATGTGGATCTTGGAGTAATAAGCCATCAGTTTTTAAAAAGTGGGGATCTTGTAAATATGCAAAGGTTTCAGGTGGCCTTGATGTGCACCTACGTTTTACTCCTTGATCAATGCCATGCGATGCTCGTTCTTAAACTACTATGGATACCGAAGGCCCCTCTAGTGAATTATTTCGTCTTTCTTGTTGTGGATTGGTAGGAAGAACGGTTGCATCCTCTACAATTGGAATTGGTTGTTTCCATAGAGCGTCTTCGATTTGGTCATGTAATTTCTTTTCTTTTCTCTAATTTCTTCAAGGATTTCATTGGGTATTGTCTTCCTTTCCTATTTTCTTTCTCGATTGCGTGAATTTCCCATCACCACAATGATCAATTCTATATGGCGCTTCTCAATGGGAGATTACCCAATCTTGGTTCCTTTCTTGGACAATTGTATCTATATACTCCACCACAATTACCAATGAAATATTTTCTTTGATGCTCCTCAAATGCAAGAAAAAAAATGGTGGAGATGGTCAATGGTGCTCTTCAATGGGAGACTCCCTGAGATTTGTTTCTTTCGTGCTCAATTATGTCTAGATACTCAAATTAGGGGGGAGATTGGAAGGAATGTTACATATTATAGCTCATAAATTGCAAGAAAACCAATGGTAGAGATGTTCTATGGTGCTCCTCAATGGGAGACTCCCCAAGCTTGGTTTATTTCTTGCTCAATTGTCTATAGATACTCTAGTTAGGGGGAATATTTGGAAGAATGTTTCCTTTTCTAGCTACTCAATTTCAAGAAAAAAAATGGTAGAGATGCTCTAGGGTGCTCCTCAATGGGAGACTCCCCAAGCTTGGTTTATTTATTACTCAATTGTGTCTACATGCTCCACCACAATGACCAAGTTAATGTTGCCTCTACTAGCTCCTCAATTGCAATAAAAACAATGGTGGAGATGCTCTATAATGCTCCTCAACGGGAGATTCCCCAAGCTTGGCTTCTTTCTTGCTCAATTAATTCTTTCTTTCTTACTCCTCAATGTATAGCATGATCCAAGAAACCCTTAGACACTTGTGATGGAGATGGTTGATGTCAAAAACATTGCGTGATAATCTGGTGAACAAGAGAATGAATGCACTATCTATAACTTGAAATTGCGTGCTAGCTGTGAAACATGCCGAAAATCTGATAGAGTGTTTCTCAAGAAGGGACTGTTGTTATTTATACTCAAAAATAACGTGCACATTCTATCATTAACAAAAACGTGAGTGCATTTTTACGACATATAAAACGTACGCGTTATGCTCGAATAGTGTTTAGGAGCATTTAATAAGGTATTTCCATAGCTAAGGGATCTTTCAATGTTTATGGGGAATTAACAAGCACTCCCTAAGTCTTATCCCCTTAACACCCCCCTCTCTTCAGCCTACTATTGCATTAGATCTCAAGGGATGTGTGAGTGAGAGAGAGAGAGGGAGAGGAGGGGGAATTGGGGTTATGTGTAATTGGATGAGAATATGGGGAAGAGAGAGAGAGAGAGAGAGAGAGAGAGAGAGAGAGAGTGAAGGGGGGTTCTTAGTGGTATGGGGTAAATTGCGGATGTGCCTAGGTTTCTATGTGTGTGTGTGTGAGAGAGAGAGGGGGGGTTGGGGAATAAATATGTAGGTGGGGGTTAGAGGTATTTGGATCATGTAGTTGTAGGATTGGTTGGAGAGTGATAGAGTGGAGTAGGGTGTTAGTGGTAAGGGGGTACATAGGTATGTGTGTGTGAGAGAGAGAAATAGAGAGATAGAGAGGAGGGGGTAGGGGGTTGGGAATAGGTGTGTGTGTGTGTGAGTTAGAGAGAGTGG
>LPNX010083411.1:309810-321596 GCA_001517045.1 Pseudotsuga menziesii
TGGGGTGACTTGTGGATATGTGTGTGAGAGAGAGAGATAAAGAGAGAGGAAGGGGTGTGTTAGAAGTTTAGGAGGGGGGGGGTAGATTAATGTCAAGGTGTCTAGGTGTTGTAGAGGGGATGTAATAGGCAGTTTGGGGGGTTAGGAGCAAGTGATAATAATGCGTACATGTTTTTTCTAATAATAAAATGCACTTGTTTTAATTGAAATAAATGCGCACGTGTTTCTACTGACATAAACACACACTCATTTTGCAATTATATTGTTTGGTTTGGTGATGATACAATTAAAAGGCTTGGGGGAAGGGGGTGGTAAGGGGTGATAGGTAAACATGGACAGGGATTCTTAAGGGGTTAGAGGTAGATCCCAATGGGGGTGTTAACATATTGGGGGTAAGTGGAGAAATGGGGAAAGAGAGTGAGACAATGTGTTAGTAGGTGGGGAGATAGAGAGGAGGAGGAGGAGGATTAGAGGTTGGTAGAGGCAGAGGAGATGGGGTTAGAGGTTGGGAGAGGAGGAGGGGGGGTTAGGGTTTGGGAGAGGGGGAGGAGGTTAGGTTAGAGGTCAGGAGAGGAGGAGGGGTTTATGAAGAGTTGGGGAGGAGAGGGGGGGATAGTATGGGTTACGGTGGATATTGAGGGGAGAGAGGAGGGGGTTGTTGGTGGTAGTGGGGGACATAGGGATGTGTGTGTGTGCAAGAGGGAGATAGAGTGTATGGGGGATGTTAGTGGTATGGGGTGATATGTGGATGTGTGTGTGAGGGAGAGAGGGAGAGAGAGGGGGGGGTAGGGGGGCCGGGAGCAGTCATCAGTGGTAGGTTCTCTCACCATCAACAGTATTTGGGAATACATCAATGTACCCTGATCAATGGATCCTCTCAAGTGTTCGACCTCAACTCATCTATTCACACTTGTTAGTTTGCACTTTAGTACCTTGATTCCCATTTTCATTATCGGTGGGTGATCTCGCGTCTGTCAATGGTATACATCAATGACCGATAATCAGATGATGGACTGCTATGTTCGACCTCGACACCTCTATTCACATAGTAGGACATGTACTCATAGAGGTTTGTGTAGAAGACTTTTCAGATTGGTGGCATCTCTTATATGCTACCTCCTTGATCGTGTCAGTGTTCATGAGATTTCATCTTTCCTGACTTGATTCCAGTATATGTCAGATATTTCCAGCCACTATGGATATCTTGATCTGTTATATGTCTTCAGCCATTATGGAGATCATGGTCCTTTGTATATCTTCATCATGGAGATTCTGATCTATGTATATTGTGTGTGGCGATGACCACTTATGTGATATCTTGTATCATGCCTATTCATGGCCATTGTACTCTTATGTATTTGAGACTGCTATAAGTATTTGCAGTTATGTGCAGAGTTGTATTATTGTACTATGCTGATTGGGTGGCTGGTATTCCATTTGGGATCCTTCATCACTCCACTTCTGGGATGGACTTATAATGTATTTTGGCCATCGTATGACCCCTTTGACTCACACATTAGGGGGCATCTGTTATAGCTGATTTCACCACTCCAGGTGAATCACACTTTGTATGGCCTTCCCCTATCCCACTGTAGACTCCTTAGACCCCATGGACCATTTTTTGTCCTTTGATGTTTCCTTGATCATCCCTAAAAACATGTGAAAAATGATACACACAGCTTTTAAACCTATAAGCGCGTATATACACGGGTTTGACCACTAAAACCGTGTACATCGGGATGTGTACAAAATCCAAATCCTTTTGGAGTTTTCCTTGGCATGGATCTGACTCATTTGACTCCTGGCCTTCCATATGCCTTGAGATCGCTCAGATTCGACCTTTCATTACCCCTTTTAAAAACTATATAAGGAACCCCTTGGTACATTGAAGGCATAAGAGAGAACTAAGAGCAAAGAAACTATAGTCCATTGTTGCCAGAACTTATGCTTGAGTCTGCATCCTTTTGTCCCTTGGAGCACTTTTGTGTTCTTCCCAAGCTTTCCTTTTTCTTGTGAGCTTGCTATCTAGTGATGGAGGATTGAAGTGGTGGAGGCCCAAGTGGGGGATTTAGTTTCTTTGGTTCGCAGACGTGCCATCAGAGGTTGTATCTTGTAATCTCTGATTTATATTAATAGAAATATCTTTTCCTGTCCAATAATGTGTGTTTGAATGAATATTTTATCCATTGGATTATGTCAAATGCTTATACATTATTGATTATATATGCTAGAATAGATCTAACACCATGATATATAGAATGATTGTATTGTTTACTTGTTGTTGAGGAAGCAATCTATCAATTCAAGCTGAAGTTGGAAAGCTCAACGGGGATCTACTTCAACCGTCCGGAATAAGGTACGAGGTCTGATCCTTTAGTGTTAGACATTTAATTTCTATTGCATATTGGAAAGGATTGATTTCTGGAGTCAAGCTATCTGTTGTGGTACCCCAATCCATAGGAATTTCTCTCTGTAACAGTAGGGTTGAAGGAAGAAAATGGTTGTCCTTCTGTGTTTGAAATAATCATAGTAGATGCATTTGTCCGAGGTAGAATCCATCTGATTACCTCGGCACAAGGGAAAAATTTGGGGTGCGTGGCTACCTTTGTGATAGTTTATTTTCTTATGTTTACATACAAAGGTATATCTTCTAAGCCTACATCTAGAATAGTCTTGTCCTTGATCATGTGTTATATTTTTCCCCATTCAAACTCCATTTCATCTCATGTGACAACTTTCATGTCATCGTAAATTATTTTCATTATGGGAAAAAACTCCAAATATGAGTCATCCTTGGTGACCTTGGCCTTGTTCTTTCCATTCTTCTTCGACATATTGTGGTGTCAAGACTAAAACTGTAGTATGACCACAACAAAAAAAATTCTTAGCCATAGCAATGCATTCTGATTAACATGAAATAAATAACTAAAATGAGAAGCTAAGACATCAATGACAAGATTGCAAGGTATCAATGAAAAGTTCATATAAAAAATCATGGTTTCTTTCAAACATATAAGATTACATTCATTGTTCATTATGATGCATTTACCAGTTCATACATGGCCAATCAAAAGCAACTCTATGATGTAGAGAAATCACTCCCACATGTTGTCCATGCATTTTACACTTGCAACCAGGGTACATATGAGGTCAAAACTTGAATGAAACTTATTGGTATAGCTGAAAATGTTTTTTTGCAAGTTACCCTGCTGTTAATCTATCCATTTTGTGCTTCTAATCAAGATACATGAGGACAATCAAATCCAGTTTTAAAACCTACACATTTACTACCTTATGTTTTTGCTTATGAGATTTTCCAAGCTTATTTATGTTCATTAGGATTTAACACACATCATATTGTTAAGACTTCCTTCCCTGACTTTAAAAGAGAATTAAAATGATAAAAAAGATGCGATAAAAACCTTGTGACTTGAAACTGAGGGCACCTGGGGAAACTAGAAACCCTAGCTTGGACCTAAATACCTGTAAAAGCTTCTTAAACCATCAAACTAAATTTAAGGAGAAACATATGGAATAAAAATCGCCCAAAAGGAAACCATAGGCCACAACTTCGAAACGTGAATGAATCCTGATTTCAAATCCATTGCAAGTTCCTCTATCGCCACACACAATAGTAAACCAAACCAGGTGCAACCAAGAAAATTTCTGACTCATCATAACTTTATCACTGAAAATCCAGAGTTTTCATGGGTCCATGCCTTCAGCTTGAAAGTCCAAGAAAAACAGGGAAATTAAGGTGTAAATAAAAACCATCATGGCCAGGATATAAAGCTCAGTAAAAAAAAATCTCAACGAGGCTAAGGGGTCTAATGCAACCTGGCTTGGAAAAACTTCATGCGGTTGGCAAGTCAAAAATGAAAACCTTATGGACTTGGTGTTGGATTTTTAAAACGCGGTCGGAGATAGCGACGACAAAAATCCTAACATCGTAACCCTACATCCCAAAATGTCGTTCTTTCAAACCCATTTTAACACAAAATAACACGAAGATAAGGTTTTAGGCCTACCTGGAAAATGCTGGAGAGGATATGGAGCTTTGCTACGATAATGCACAGGCTCCAAGTGGCGAAAAATGACTAGATGCGTTTAGAATGGAGAAATTGTAACACTCCAAAAAACATCCCAGGGATTATATAAAAAAATATGTTGAAACATCCTGTTTTCCCTAAAGTTGAACCTAGACTACTGGAGTTCAAGCTTAGAGAAATATTTAAAGATAATTCAATATTATAAAATCAAAATCAAATAAGAATTGGTATGTAATCAAAGATACTGGAAAATAACATAACCATTAAAGAGTTGCATGACATAAAATAAAATACAAAATTCAATAACAAGAGGAATACGAGCATGAATTTATGGAATGGACTTGACTCTATCACTAAATATAAGATGGTAACTTTATTTTATCATAAGAATCATGTAATGGAATGTATTTGACCATATACAGGATAAATCATAAAAAATACATTTCATAAAAAGAACAAGACCAGCTTATAACCATAATCATATCAAAGTATAACCTGTATTAAAGATGCAAAGAGTTTTATGTCTTACAGTACATATCAAAATTGGATTCCCATATCTGATTGCCACCACCTTCATATCTAGCTACTATCCTTTATATACAAAACTTCTGAGTTTTTGAGATAGTTATCAGATCCTATTTTTATGGATCGAATTTTTTCAAAAATAGTAAATTCAATCTTTTTAAAACAGTCTTAATACAAGTGTAATATAAAATAAAAATAGAAAAAGACATCTGTCAAACCCTAATTACTTTCAAAAGACAACTATCATTCTAAGTCTAAAGACTCTTAGAAGCCTCTACTAAAACAGTCAGATCACTTAAAACTTGGGATCTTTTTTGCAATCAGGCAAACTCGGCATCCTTGTTCTCCATTTGATTGTGAGCCTCTTTACTCTGGGTCTTCATGTGTTCATACTACTTCTGGATGGATCTCTCCTCTTTCAAGATGTCTTTAGATATTGAAAGTAGCTTTTGGTAATCTGCTTCTTTTTCCTCCAAGTCCTCACGTAACCTTTTATTTGCAGTCATTAACTTCTCATTGATACTCTATAAAAACTTGGTTTGCTCGTTATATGTCTGCAGAGACTTTTTAATCTGGTTCAATTCTGGAGCTATTTCAATAGATTTTTCTTTCATAAGAACTTCATCTTCTTGTGAAAACTTTGAGACTGAACAATCTTCTGAATACACCTGTTTATTTGTGCAAAAATATTTCAGGTATAGATCTTGCAACACCTTGAATATCATTGAAATTTTCATTATCTAAACAGTATTGATCATTGTATGCGTGTATAGTTTCCTCACTGAAAGAATCATTTAGCATTACAATCTCTCCACAATATTCATTTCTATTCTTTGGAATATGCACTAGTTCCATTTCTGCCTGCATCTTACTCCTTAGCCTAGTCCTAGGCTTCAAACCAATGCCTTCTGGATTCAAAACCTGAACTCGTTCTTCATTATTTGAAGTTATATTCTTTAAAATCATACTCAATGTTTCAGGGTTTTCATCTCTAACTGAAACTTCAGGAAACAAGTTATTTTGGTTTGGCTCTTCTACAAAAACCTTTCCTTTTGCTGCAACATGCTTAGTTTGTTCTTCATGATTTTTTGTTAGCTGGTTCAAGTCTTCTATTAACATTTTTCCCTTTTCTTTGGTCTTTTCTTCAAACCCTAACTCTAACAAAAAAACTTTCCCAAATTTGTCCTTCTTTATTCAATTGTGAAATCAACAATAATTTTATCAAACACTGGTGGTATATAGAACGAGCAGTGTGTTCTGGATGGGCTTGAACCCATGTAATCATCTTTTGTAGGCTTTTCAACAGATAAAATGGGAGTCTAAGTTTTAAACTTCCATTGAGATGCATTAACAACCTTAAATGACATTTGAGGACCCTGTCATGGCGACCTTCACATGTAATATAATTTTGAACCATTTCCAAGGGAATTTGCCAATTGGGTTTTATCTTAATTACATGAATACCATTCTTCCAATCCATCTTCTCAAACCCTAGTAGCAAGAACTCACCATAGTTTCCCTGAAAATCCTGTTGCTTAAACCATCTTTTTCCTTGTGTTGGAACCCCTATTTCTTCTGCAATAGATTCTTCATTCACCATAGTCTTCAAACTTTTGAGCTGAACCACTCCCTCTTTGTAATTTTTTATGAAGGCCCTAGTCACCTGTGTACGATAACCCTGCAACTTTTCACAGAAGGAAAACCAACCCGCATTTCTCATTAACTGGGCTGACCTTGGAAATTGCAATATCCATTGTGTATTATCGGGTTCCAGTCTACAAATCAAACCTCCTGGTCTTATTTTCATCACAATATCTGCGTCTTCCTCTATTGCTACTTTCGGCATTCTGCAAACTCTTCAAAATACATACTTCATAGAGCTAATGGAATTCGAAACAGTAGCATAAAATAGGTTTTAGAGAAATATGGAATATATCACTGTCAACATTGGCACCATTGTTAATCATATCAAATGCCTCGACTTCATACAAAGAATACTCGTGAACACAAATGAGTGACATGATCTATAAATTCATCATTTAAACATGCCCGCCTTCAAGGAATAATAATGATGCTTTTAAACCATAGTACCAATCCTGTCAAATGTATAATCTTTATCATGTGTTTGAATATATCCATATACATCATTTCATTATCAAATTTTAAAATGATATTTATGAATAAAACCATCTGGCCGCGATGCAATATTATAAGAATGCTTCCAGTTTATATAACCCAATTTATAATTGATTTTATCATAAAGTCTCTTGCTCTTAATACAAGTCCATAACTTTAAATAATAAATGATTTGAGCCTTCAAAAGAAATCACAATAAAATATAGAAATCATGACACACAAAGGTATAAAAAGAAATAAGGTAATACTAAAGATATGAACTCAGAATAAACAAAAAATATAAAACCCTAGGATAAAAATGAAAAAACAACCATAGAGATAACATCTGGCTCTGTCTGGGGATAAATCTTTACCTGTGAAGCTTTAAGAACATCTTGACCTGTGCCTTCCGAAATCTGCTAAAGTCATAATTTCTGTCTTATTGGGCTAGAGTCTTATTCATAAAACTTAAAATGATATATACAGTGAATATGTACAATGATCCTCTACCCCTCAATATGTATGAAAATACTTTAGAAAATGTCCATTGACTGGACCTGCAATCTCTTCACCATTCAAATTTTGCAAAACAAAAGTATTATTTCCCATAATCTTGATGACTGTAAAAGGCCCTATCCATAAATTATCGAACTTTCCATGCTTACCTTTTTCATCCTTTCGCGCATCCCACCTAAGAACAAGGTCACCCATTGCAAAAACATCTTTTTTAACTATCTTATCAAAGCTTTCCTTCATCCCTTTTCTATGCATCTCAGCTGTATTTTCAATGGTTTCTCTTTCCTGTTGCAATTGGATTATCTGAAACATTCTTCTTCTTATATCATCGGGTTCTTCCTTTATTTCCTGCAGAAATTTAATTACTAGAGAAACTAATTGAACAGGAAACAAAGCATCAATTCCATATACCAATTGGAAAGGGGATGTTCCAATTGACTTTTTTATAGTTACTCTATCAGCCCAAACAACAAATTTTAATTTGGTATCCTAGCTCCTTCTATTTTCAAATAACATTTTCTTGATACTATTCACAATATTTTTATTACTGGATTCTGCTAATCCATTACCCTGTGGGTAATATGGTGTGGACTGTTTCAAGTTAATATTATTTTCTTCACAAAATTTCATCATCTTTTTCTATTTAAAAGCAGGAGCATTATCAGTAGATAATTTCCTGGGGCATCCAAATCTGCTAAGAATATTTTCCTAAAGGAAATTAATTATGACTTGTTCAGTTGCTCTCCTTGTGGGGATTGCCTCCACCCACTTAGTGAAAAAATCAGTGGCAGTTAAAATCCATTTGTGTTGACCACTAGAAGGAGGATGAATTTCACCTATGAAATCTAAACCCCACTGCTGAAATGGACAATTTACTGTTATAGGCTTTAAAGGTAATGACTGAAGTTTATGCTTACCTGCAAACTTTTGACACTCCACACATGATCTGACCTGATGATACACATCTGCGAAAAGAGTAGGCCAATAATATCCTACTCTTAGGATTTTAAATGCAGTTTCCTTCCAGTACTTGTGCACACAACATACTCCACTGTGCAATTTAGAAGTAACAACATCAACCTCTGATTTTTCCAAACACTTCAACAATATTCCTCCAGGATCCTTCCAGTACAAGACCTGATCTATTAAAACATACTTCATTGCTTTAAGTTTTAATGATTTGCATTCATTTCTATTCAATTCTAGAGGGAATTTTAAGTATAAAAGGAAATATACAATGTCTTTATACCAAGAAGACTCACCATACCTGCTATAAATCTGCTTCTTACTGTATTTTGTTGCCATATCTTGTTCTGAATGTTCTGCCATCTGTTACCACCTAAGTTGTACTTAATGGTTTTTTTTCAAGTGAGCTTGGTGAACCAGACAAGGATAACTTGTTTGGACTTCAGAAGACCTTCATTCTTGCTTCTAGGAAGCTTTGTTGTACTATATCACATGTTCATACCCCATGGGGGAATTGTAATAAATGTTCTAGCATGATAGTGTTTGTAAAAGACTCGGTCTCTCAGACTTTATTTGTCAATCCGATTAGCCCAAGGTTTTTTTTCCCTTGGTTATTATTGGTTGTTGAATAAATGACTAATAATTTCTGAGTTTTTCACTCCATACCTCCAAAGTTGGGGTGGTCGGCTTGGTATTTAGGGCTATTGAGGTTATTAGATTCTATGTGTCAATGTATAAACATGCTAGGCATCATGGTCAAGTCATATGAACATGTCTAAGTGCCCCTAGGTTTTTCCAACTTTTTTAAAATTTAAACTTTTTCAATGTTTTTTATTAAAATTTATTTTTTCCAAAAGTTAGGCTATTTTTAATAGTTTAATTGGAAAAATTGGTTATGTAATAAAAGTGGGCTCCGAAGTTAGATTCAATCATGTAGGTGATCATTTTCAAGCTAAGAGCACCCAATAAACCTATAGACCCACTATTTCCTATTTTTGAGTGATTTTCCATCACTCAGGTTAAAAATCCCCAAAAAACATTTACTGATTATTTTAATTAATAAATTGATGAATGATGGAGCAAATCCAAAATCCTAGATCAGTGGATTCTCAGCCGATTTGATTGAAATCAATTAGATCCGAACCAAATTGACTGGATCTGACAAATCCTTGATTGAAGGAGGTGATATGGATAGATCCAGAGTTGATATTCAACATCCTTTATGGGGAATTGTTCCCTCTCTCTCTCCTCCACACATGTGGGCTCATTTGGATGAGTTTTTGTGGATGCTTCAATCAACAGGTTGAGGTGTCAATCAGATCAGCTCTTCGATTGACAGTTGCACTTAGTGAGACTTGGATTAGGCTTAGTTAGACACAGATCAGGCATTGATGGACTCTCCTCTAGCTACAGTGGTTTATCTCCTTGGGATTTGCACCCACCTGGGCTGGATCTCCTGTTTTTTGTATAAATAAAGCTCAGGCTACCTCTTCGAAGCTAGTTAGAGCTAGATTGAAGGGCTTGCTATTGTAATATTGTATTGATCATAATTTGTTGAAATAAATAGAAGCTTTGGAGGCTAAATTGTGGAGTACCTTTCATGTGTGGATCATCATTATCATGTTGCTTTTGAGGTGAACTGCTATTTTTTTCAATTTTTCCATTAAAATGTTGTCTGCCTGAATGATTATTGGAATCATAGGAATAGATCATTGTAAGTAAGCTTACATACTCCTATTTTGATACATATGTTTGAATGAGCTAATATTTTCATGCTAAATAAGATTATTTGCATGCTGTATCATCTACTTCTCATATGTATCTTCATATTTAATGGTTTTGTTTGCAGGATTTGTTGTTTAGCTTATAGGTTTGCTGTGATTGGAAGAGTTGTGGTTCAGGTTTGATTCCACTAGTTTTCCAATAGAGATTGCGAAGATTGTGCCCCTTGGTGCTTCACTAAAAAGTTTCTTTTGCAGATCTGCTTCAACAACAAGCACTTCTCTTCTCCTTTTCTTCCTTCAAAATATTAAATTCTCTTCAAGTTGTTTACTATTAAAGAATCTTATTGCTTAGATCTGTCTCATTAAGAAAATCACATATATATCTAGTTAGTAAGATCATTTCTTAATTTTAGATCTCAGTTCCTTTTTGCATATAAAGTTATATTTGAAGAGATCTAGTTGAAATTACTCTCTTTTTTGCAAGCATTATAAAGGAAATTTGCAGCTTGCTAATAAGGTAATTTCCCTTGCTGTTCTTTAAAGTTTCATATTCTGCAAGAAAAGTGCATATCTCATTGGCTGCCCAAACATAAAGAAAATATCCCAAGGAAAGCTTGCTTTCCTTGGTTCCTTTTTGCAAAACTAGATTACCCCCGTTTAACAATTTTTACTTAATTTTTTTTTTCGGTAACTAGCGTGGTGACCCAAAACACTTTTAAAGTGTGTTTGGGCACATTTGATTTTAATTGCTTGTTGTTTTTTAGTAGATTTAACAAAAAAGTGAAGGAGACTCTGCCCATTTTTCGACTCTTGGACGAACCAGAGCTTCCCGGAGGCTCCCCCCACTACTGTGATTTGAGTTTAGCTTGTTACAAGCTTGTTGTAAGCCTTTGGATTCCAAATAACAAGGATCAAAGTGCGTTAATTTAAATTTTATGATATTGTAAATCACTGCTAATAAAAACAAAATATATTTTCGAATAGGCTCTTTCGAGCCTAGTCACCATCCCCCCTGGGGGTATTTGCGTCCGTGTCATTTTTTAATTTTTGTTCATATTTTTTCAATATTGCGTAGTTCTAATCTGCAGGGTAGTATAATTTGATTTAAAATCATTTCCATATTCCATATCTGGTGGTTTCAAAGTAACTTTAATACTTACCCCACGAGCCTCCTTTTGAGCCGAAAGGTGAATAAAGGTTCGTGGTAGTCTAATTAGAAAATTGTGGTTTTCTTATCAGTTTATGCTTCATTTGCTATCATCATTTGTTTCAGTAACCATAATAAAATCAACCCCTCCTTGATTCCTCGATTGAGGTCCACTTGGACGGAAAGAGGTTCCTGGGGGGTTTCCTTTTTAATAAGAACACCTTGTCTAAAATTTACTAAAAATTGCAAGAATCCAGTGTGTATGATCTGCACTTGGCTGTGGTTCATCTGATCAATCAAGCTGCATCAAAAGCACTTGAGTGACTAGATTAATTACTCCTCACCTCCCAAATTGACAAAACATCAGGTGAAAATCCAATGCCTCAAACGAACTATAAGTGGTGGCAAAATACCCAAAGGAGTGGGAACAACTAGAAAGTGACCTCGAGGCACCAATCTCTATCACACCCTAATAGGTGTGTTATGAACAATAGTCTCTGAGACTCTGTTCCAACCCACAAACACCTTGCGGGTAGTTGTGAAAGTTCACTTTTGGACATGCTCCAAGTACCCCTCGGGTATATCTGGAGTCCCCTTTTCGCCTAATTTAACTCATTGACATTTCACACTAATTTAAAATCTACCAAGAGACATTTGCAAAACATTCATTCAAGCTCATGCAAGCACATTATTTTCTCTGTTGAGTCCATTTAAGGCACTAGTGATTTGTTTCTTTCATGTATA
>LPNX010083411.1:322741-404641 GCA_001517045.1 Pseudotsuga menziesii
CCAAAATCTTGGAATGTAAAACATATATTCTGAAAAATTTGAGAGCTTTAATTAATGCATATTCTTTTTTTTCCATTGTATTATATTTAAGCTCTGAATCTCTTAATGTTTTACTGAAAAAATAAATTGGTTGTTCCAAGCCATCTGAATTCTTTTGCAATAACACAGTAGCTATAGTATCTTTAGATGCAAATGAAAAAATTGCAAAATCCTTTGTATAATCTGGAGCTATCAATGTTGGTGCTTCTATTGATGCATGCTTTATGGCTTCAAATGACTGTTTAGCATGATCTGACCATTTAAATTCCCTATCCTTCTTGAGAATCTCAGTGATATGTTTGATAATTTCTGTGAAATTAGGAATAAACCATCTTAAAAAATTGATTTTTCCAATGAAAGATTGAATCTCCTTTTTATTTCTAGGAATACTAATTTTTAAGATGGCTTTTACTCTTTCTGGATCTATTTTGATTCCTTCAGCATAAACAATATGCCCTAACAACTTACCTTCTGTCATAGCAAAGTGAGACTTTTTTGGGTTTAATGATAAACCAAATTTTCGGCACTTAATAAAAATCTGTCTTAAATGTTTCAAATGATATTCATCAAACTTGAAGAAGACTGTAATATCATCTTGGTATATTACTACAAATTTTTCATTTCCCCCCACAAAGGCTATATCCATAGCCCTCTGAAAAGTGGCACCTGTGTTCATAAGCCCAAAAGGCATTTTATCATACATAAAAGTCCCCCATGGAGTTGTGAATGTCTTTTTTTTCTCTATCTTCAAGATGTACTACAATCTGGTTATAACCAGAAAAACCATCAATCATTGAAATTCTATGAGATCCTACATCTCTCTGCAAAATCTGATCAATTTTTGGTAATGAATAATTATCTTTCAAACAAGATCTGTTTAAGTTGTGGAAATCAACACAAAGCCTTATTTCTCCATTTTTCTTACGTACAGGCACCAAATTTGCAATCCATGATGAATATCTCAGAGGTACAATAATTTTTGCATCTAATAATTTCTTTACCTCCTTTTCAATCACTGGCAGCAATGTTGGGTTAAGCCTTCTAAGTTTCTGTTTAAAAGGATTAGTATTTGGTTTCAAAGGAATTTTATGCTGAATTATGCTAGTGTCATAAGTTCTTAAATCTTGATATGACCAAGAAAAAATGTACACAAATTCTTTCAGCAAACCAATATATTTTTTCTTTTCCTTATCTAACAGTGATTTTGTCATTTTTATCATTTTAGGCTAATCTTCAGAACCAATGTTATAATCTCTAACATTCTCTTCAGTGGTCTGCAAGGTGGGCTTCAACAACGTATCATCCTTTGAAAACAACCTTTCAAGTGGAACAAGTCCCTTGGGAATGAAGTTTCCTTTTAATTCAACAATCTTATGATCAACTATCAAATCATTTCTACAAGGTTTATTTTCCATTAATTCAAAATCATGTTCTTGATCAACTAAGTCATCTAAAAATTCACCTACTAACTCCTGAAATTCTTTTATCTCCTGATCATCATGAAAACCTTTCCAGTGTTTGATGTCATCCGGAACAGATGGTCTGTATCTCACATCAATTGGATACTTCAAATGTGTTACTTTTGGAACCTTAAAATAGGCTGCTGCTAAGGCTAGGGAATCAGCTGTTTCATTATATTCTCTTGGAACAAAAGTTATATTGAAAGATATAAATAAATTTTCAATTAAATCCCAAGCCTCATTTCTATAAACTTTCAATAAATATTGCTTTACCTGGTAAACACTCTTTACTTGCTGAATTACTAATTCAGAGCTTCCAAACACAGCAAGCTCTTTAATACCCAAGTCTTTTGTTTCTCTTAATCCAAGAATCAAAGCCTCATACTCAGCAGTATTATTGGTTTTTTTTAATTCCAATTTGTACATAAGAGAAATGACCTCACCTCCAACTGAAATCAATAACACTCATGCTCTTGCTCCCTCCTTACTTAATGCACCATCAAAATACATTTGCCATAAGCCATATGGTTCTTCTTTCTTTATCTGAACTGGAATATCTTTATGTACTTGTAAAACTCCTTCAACTTCATCACTTAATTGCAACATACAAGAACCAAGGTTCTCATCAATTGAATAAATTGGATGATTATTAGGATGTTTACTATCACTTACCAAATATGCCATCTATACTTCTATGTAAAGTATTCTGAATTCTCCTCCAAATATTGGAATTGTAGCATATGAAAGATCCATTTTCAAAGTTCCTCCCACTCTTTTTTCCCAAGATCTAGACAATAGCATACCAAATTTAGGAGAAATATCTACTACAACTATATCCATCAATACACTCTTCATAGGTACTTGAGTTAAATTCACCACTAGATCTTTAATAACCCCAATAAACTTCACTGACCTAGAATCAAATACATACAAATCATGATATGGTCTGGTAACGCTCATCCCTAAAGCTTCCATGATTGCTTTTGGCATGAGGTTATGTGAAGCTCCTGAATCTAGAAGACAATTGTGTAGTAGCTGCTCATGCATTGAATTAAGAGTCACATAAAAAGGAGGGGCATATTTTGAATTATCATCGGGTTGATCAAAAAAATTTAACCCCACAGTGATAGTAGGTTTTTCATCTTGCAAATTAATCTCATCAGATGGGATAGGACTCACTGCATTTTTAAAAGTTTTAAAAGCTGCTTCCATGTAAGCTTTGTTTTTAATCAATTCTGTTAAAGGAATAGGGATTTTAACCTTATTAAGTTCATGCTCCAGATTGAACCCATCTATGGCTTTGTTCACCTCCTCAAGACTTACCACTTCATCTCTTTTCTCTTTTACAATTTGTTTCTAATTTGAAGACATATTTTGGTTAATAGGATGAGCTTTCACAATCTTTTTAGCATGTGCTACATGTTTTACCCCTGATCTAAGATCATATTATTTTTGTGGAATTTCCTGACAAATTTTAGGCATGGACATTTGATAATCATTTTCTTCATAATGATCTAGTTCTGTAGCATAATGATAATCAGCTTTAGTCAAAAAATGAGAAGAAGAATCATCATCAAACTTACTAATATTGTGTTCATGTTCTTCCAAATCATCTAACTCTCCTTCATCTATCTCATATGACTCATCATCTCTCACATTATTATTTTGAAAAGGAGGTTGAATCCTCTATTCTTCATTTTCTTGCCTCTCCCTCTAAAGATCATTATTTCGTCTTTCTCTTGGCAAAAACCTAGGGGCAAAAGGTCTTCTGAACTGATTTTGATTTCTTTCTCCTTCAGGTATAGGTTTGTTCTAATTTTTATTTCCCAACTCCAACCTATCAATCTTAACAAACAAATTTTTAATGATTTTATTCATTTCATCCATTTTACTGTTTGAAGATCTTCCTATAGGATTGGATGTAATGATTTATTTTTTACCTTTTTTATCTACAGTTTGATATTATGTTTCCTCTTTGAGTTTATTTGAAGGAAAAATATTAGACTCTACTTCCAATGCTACATCTTGCATTTTTGAAGTGACATGGACTTTCTTTCCCTCAACAACAAAGAAAACTCATGATCAAAAGAGTTTGCATAAGTTAACTTTTCTAATGTCTCGGATGGTTTTATTTCAGCTAGTATTTTACTGTACACTTTATTGAACCTTTTAGGAAAATCCCCCACATCTTCATCTTTCTTTCTTTTCAATGATCCAAAATCTGTAATGTAGTATAAATAATCTTTAGTATCTCCTCATTGTCTCATGAACACCTCTCTTAAAGCATCTATACCATCTATAGAGTTTGGTGGTAATTCTCTAAACCATTTTCTCACTTTACCATCTAAACTTTGAACAAAAACCCTCATCCAAACATCTTCATTTTCAAAATTCTGATTGTCTGCATAACTTAAGTATGTATTCCAGTGCTCTTCCGTAGTAACATCTCCTTGACCATTAAATCTCGGAAGATATTTCTGGTAATCTCCTCCTGGGAGGGCATTAACATACTGGGGAAAAACTAGTGGGGCATATCTTGCTGCTACCATAGTAGCCATCCTATTCTGAGGTTGAGCCATTCTAGGGTTGGAAATGTTTGAACTTGAATTAGACTGATTGGTGCTTGAATGTTGTGATGAAGGAGGCAAATTAATAGGATTTGGACGATTCACTAGGATGGTATTAACAAAAGGTATATGGGTTGAAAACAAAGAAGAAGCTCCTGTCTGCAATGCTTCAAGTTTAACCTCCTCAGACAACAAAGGATTTGTGAAAACTTGGAAATTGTCAATTTGAGAAGGGGTAAATAGCAGATCTAATTGTTCTTTTCCTTTCTCAGAATGTGGATCAAAAGAAGGAACAGGGAAAAATGAATATTCAGGAATCTCCAAGGCTGAAGGATGTTTAAATTTTTCTAATGAAGTAGAACTTAACCTTTTCCTAGCCTCTTTTAATATCTGTTCAGGATATGAGACTCCTGGATTTAAAGGTGATGAAGGATTTCCTCGAGTTCCTATCATTTTTGAAGGCATTGTAACTTTCTGTAGGTGACTGGTGTAGTTTATAACAGGTCTCACTGATCTTGTTCACCTTCCAAAATCAGATACATAAAGATGTTGAATACCCAGGGAAGATGTACTTTCATTTCTCTGTCCCCGACAACGACGCCAGAAGATGTTATCCCTAAAGTTGAACCTAGACTACTGGAGTTCAAGCTCAGAGAAATATTTAAAGATAATTCAATATTATAAAATCAAAATCAAAGCAGAATTGGTATGTAATCAAAGATACTGGAAAATCACATAACCATTAAAGAGCTGTATGACATAAAATAAAATACAAAATTCAATAACATGAGGAATACAAGCATGAATTTAAGGAATGGACTTGACTCTATCACTAAATATAAGATGGTAACTGTATTTTATCATAAGAATCATGTAATGGAATGCATTTAACAATATACAGGATAAATCATAAAAAATACAATTCATAAAAAGAACAAGACCAGCTCATAACCATAATCATATCAAAGTATAACCTGTATTAAAGATGAAAAGAGTTTATTCCTTACAGTACATATCAAAATTGGATTCCCATCTCCGATTTCCACCACCTTCATATCTAGCTACTATCCTTTATTTACAAAACTTATGATTTTTTGAGATAGTTATCAGATCCTATTTTTATGGATCGAATTTCTTCAAAAATAGTAAAGTCCATCTTTTTAAAACAATATTAATACAAGTGTAATATAAAATAAAAATAGAAAAAGACATCTGTCAAACCCTAATTTCTTTCAAAAGCCAACTATCATTCTAAGTCTAAAGACTCTTAGAAGCCTCTGCTAAAATAGTCAGATCACTTAAAACCTGGGATCTTTTTTACAATCTGGAAAACTCAGCATCCTTGTTCTCCATTTGATTGTGCACCTCTTTACTCTGGGTCTTCATGTGTTCATACTTCTTCTAGATGGCTCTTTTCTCTTTCAAGATGTCTTTAGATATTGAAAGTAGCTTTTGGTAATCTGCTTCCTTTTCCTTCAAGTCCTCACGTAACCTTTTATTTGTAGTCATTAACTTCTCATTGATACTCTATAAAAACTTGGTTTGCTCCTTATATGTCTATAGAGATTTTTGAATCTAGTTCAATTATGGAGCTATTTCAATAGCTTTTTCTTTCATAAGAAATTCATCTTTTTGTGAAAACTTTGAGACTAAACAATCTTCCGAATACACCTGTTTATTTGTGCAAAATATTTCAGGTATAGATCCTGTAACACACTGAATATCAATGAAATTTTCATTATATAAACAGTATTGATATTTGGATGCATGTATAGTTTCCTCACTAAAAGAATCATTTACCATTACAATCTCTCCATAGTCTTCATTTCTATTCTTTGGAATATGCACTAATTCCATTTTTACCTGCATCTTTCTCCTTAGCCTAGTCCTAGGCTTCAAACCAGTGCCTTCTGGATTCAAAACTTGAACTTGTTCTTCATTCTTTGAAGTTATATTCTTTAAAATCATATTCAATGTTTCAGGGTTTTCATCTATAACTGAAACTTTAGGAAACAATTTATTTTGGTTTGGCTCTTCTACAAAACCCTTTCCTTCTGCTGCAACATGCTTAGTTTATTCTTCATGGTTTTTTGTTTGCTGATTCAAGTCTTCTATTACCCTTTTCCCCTTTTCTTTGGTCTTTTATTCAAACCCTAACTTTGACAGAAAACTTTCCCAATTTCATCCTTCCTTATTCAATTGTGAAATCAACAATAGTTTTATCAAACCCTGGTGTATAGAATGAGCAGTGTGTTTTGGATGGGCTTGAACCCATGTAATCATCTTTTGCAAGATTTTCAACAGATAAAATGGGAGATTAAGTTTTAAACTTCCATTGATATGCATTAACAACCTTAAATGACATTTGAGGACCCTATCATATTGACCTAAACATGTAATATATTTTTGAACCATTTCCAAGGGAATTTTCCAATTGGGTTTTATCTTACCTACATGAATACCATTCTTCCAATCCAGCTTATCAAACCCTGGTGGCAAGAACTCACCATAGTTGCCCTGAAAATCCTGCTACTTAAACCATATTTCTCCTTGTACTGGAATCCCTATTTCTTCTGCAATAGATTCTTCATTCACCATAGTCTTCAAACCCTTGAGCTGAACCACTCCCTCTTTGTAATTTTTTATGAAGTCCCTAGTCACCTGTGTATATAACCCTGTAACTTTTCACAGAAGGAAAACTAACCTGCATTTCTCATTAACTTGGATGACCTTGGAAATTGCAATATCCATTGTGTATTATCAGGTTCCAGTCTACAAATCAAACCTCCTGGTCTTCTTTTCATCACAATATTTTCATCTTCCTCTATTGCTACTTTCGGCATTCTGCAAACTCTTCGAAATACAAACTTCATAGAGCTAATGGAATTCAAAATAATAGCATAAAACAAGTTTTATAGAAATATGGAATATATCACTGTCAACATTGTACCATTGTTCATCATATCAAATGCCTCGACTTCATACAAAGAACACTTGTGAAAGCAAATGAGTGACACAATATATAAATTCATCATTTAGACATGTTTTCCTTCAAGGAATAATAATGATGCTTTTAAACCATAGTACCAAGCCTGTCAAATGTATAATATTTATCATGTGTTTGAGTATATCTGTATACCATTGTTTCATTATCAAATTTTAAAATGATATTTATGAATAAAACCATTTGGCAGCGATGCAATATTCTAAGAAATGTTGCCAGTTTATATAACCCAATTTATAATTGATTTTATCATAAAGTCTCTTGCTCTTAATACAAGTCCATAACTTTAAATAATAAATGATTTGAGCCTTCAAAAGAAATCACAATAAAATATAGAAATCATGACACACAAAGGTATAAAAAATAAATAAGGTAATACTAAAGATATGAACTCAAAATAAACAAAAAATATAAAACCCTAGGATAAAAATGAAAAAAAACCATAGAGATAACACATCCTTAAATGCGGTCGCTCGGGTAATAAATGTCGAGATGGTGAAAATGTCATTTTGGAACTCAAAACATAGACTTCATCGGCAATCCTTAATGAATCAGTGTGAAAAAAAATTCATCCACGAAACTGTCGAATCAACAATCTGAGTTTCTCCGCAATTGTGGGTGGACACTCAACAACTTCTTCCGAAACCCTTCATCGGCATAACTCATGAAAATGTTCCAATGATAAACGTCAGCTGCAAACTCTGAGTTTTAGCGCTCTAATTGGCTGAAAACCCTGACTTTTGTCGACACCATCGAAAAAACTCATTGGGGACTCCCCAAAAAAGGTCATCAGAAAACACATAAAAAAATTTCGAAGAGAAGTTGTCGGATGGATAACATAAGTATTTCCTAATAATGTTGGCTTCAAATGCTAATTCTAGCTGATACTATAGGTTAAACTTGGTAAGATCTTCCTCCAACTTTAAAATATTTATCTAATTACAAATGTCGGTGAGGGAAAGTGAGTATCGCTAATAGTGTTGACTTCAAAATGTGCTTTTCACTGACACCGTCGGTAGAAAAATTCAAATGTTTCTGATAAATCCAAACAACATCAGTTCAAGAAGCATCAGGCGTAAAAGCTGATTTCTCCTGATAACATCGGTGCAAAAGTTTGAGTTTCATCGACTCCATCGGCTGAAACTCACCAATAAATTTCGATGAAGACTTAAGATGTGGGAAGAAAATGGTTAAAAAACATCGAATGGAAAGGTTGAGTTCTTCCGATGTGTCGACATAGCTCGTCAAGTTCTTCCAACACAACGGAACAAAAATCCGAGTTTTAACTTAGTGAAAAAATGACTTTTCTAGTTTTTCCAAGGGAAAAACTATGTCATGGAATGAACTAGCTAGTGAACACAGATCTCTGAAAAAATATCTTTCTGAAACAAAAACCGCTACATGGTACTTGATTGGGGCAACTTATTTTAGGTCTCCTTTAATATTATTTAAGAAATTAGACTCATCCAAGGATACAAACTTCATTCCATCACATTGATAGTAGTCCTTTGGGGTAGGGTAACCAGGTTTAAAAGTCTCGATAGATCTCTTGGGGCCAAAATATGAGATTCATTTTACCTCTGTCTTGATTTACCTTCAGTTATGATGCCATAGGATCGTCATAGAGCTATACAGATGCATTTGTTTGTTCCTCATTCCCATGCCATTCACATTCTTTTGATGCTTAAAAACATTTAACTTTTCAAGTCTTCCTTGATTGCTCCTTTTACTTTGATAATTTGATTTAGGTTCTTCCATCCATGGTGTCCTTTTGTGTGAGTGATGATTTGTTTCAGCTCACGGATGGCAAAGAACCTTCTGGAGAATTCAATACATTTTACTGATTTATTTCTTTAGTATGTCTTCTTGATATTTATTCTTTGTTTTTTGGAATATTGACTATTTATGACAAGCCTTCTGGATTTTGTGCATGGGATTATTTTGAGTACCATACACCCATTAGTTTTGCTTCCTTTCTATGGGTCTATCGCATCAAGATTCCTAGGACCGATATTAGTGTGAAAGTGGATGGAGACCCAAGATAGTATTCTAGACCTTATAAACCTCAGTTATTTTATAGGGTTTAAACAATACCTCAATGTATTCTTAAAGTAGCTTCCCTTTCCGCATTCTATTAATTAAATAACCCATCTTGCATACATCTCCCAATAAGCAGTTCTTGGATTTCAAGGTATTTTACAATTATTTAGAACCCTCTGTCTCCAAGTACCAAAAACTTATGATGGATTATTTTGAAACAAAATAAAATAAACTAAAGAAAATTAGCAAAATAAAACCTTGAAAGAGAGAATATCCAAAAACAAAATAAAGGGTTTATTTATGCACAAAAGGACTCCCTTAAAGTACTAGGTGAAATAAGGTTTGAGAACAAGGCCATTAACATGAAGGTTCTCTTCCTACCCTTGTAAATATTGCATCTTATACATCGAGGGGCCTATATTCTCAACAATCTGATAGGGGCCAACCCATAGATGTTGAAATTTTGTATGTTTTCCCTTCTCGTCATACAGGTGAGCCCACTTTAGAACCAAGTCTCCGATATCAAAACTTCCTTTCCCATATTTCTGCTTATCAAACCATCTTTTGACAATTTCTTGTTGGTGTTTAAATATTTCTTTGGACTTAAGCCTAGACTCTTCAAGTTTTAGCAAGGTATTAATTCAAGCTTTCAAAACTTCGCTAACAGATCCTCATGAGACTTGAGATAGCTGAGAGGATGGGAGTAAAATGTTGTGGGGGTAGAATAGCTTCTTTCCTATAAAACAGAGTATAAGGGGAAACTCCTACAGAATTGTTGGGGGTGACCTATCTACCCACAGTACATTGGGAAGTACTATGTTCCAACTTCTCTGATTTTCAATAACAGTCTTCTTTAGAATCCCAAAAAGATTCTTATTCTTTGATTCCCCTAACCCATTTCCTTGCGGATAATAATTGGTGGAATAATGTAGTTTGATTCTCTTTTCACTAGCGAGTTCAGTTATCTTAATTGATGAAAAATAAGACGCATTATCAAAGACAAGTGAAATTTGAACCTTAAACCTGGTCATGATATTTTCTTGTAAGAATTTGATGACAACGTCCTCATTCACTTTGCATAGTGGAACTTGTTCTACGCATCTCATGAAATAATATGTAGCAGTGAGGATATATTTATGTTGTAATGAAGAATTTGCATTGATCTCTCCAATGATGTCTATACCCCACTGTTTAAAAGGATCTGAAATAATAATAGGTTACAATGGTCCAACTTCTTTTGTTAATATTCCACCGCTTCTTTGGCATACGTCGCACTTCCTTGCATAGGCATGAGCATATTTGAACAAGGTTGGCCAATAATAACCAACTCTGAGGATCTTGTGAGTAGTAATAACTCCTAAAAAAATTTCTCTAGTAGGGCCATCATGCAATTCCTTAATGACTTTAAAGACATCTTCTTTCTCAAGGCATTTCAGGAATACCCCATCATAGTTCCTGAAAATAAATTCGTTGATTATTTGATAAGAAGATGGATTTAGATGAAGTGCTCTTCCCTGCTTATAATTCCAATGCTTTGGTAAATATCCTTGTTGGAGGTAATGTACCAGGTCCCTATACCAATATTCAGGAGCCATAAAGATAGGGCATATATCAATCATATTCATCTCTGCTTCATTTTCCCAATCACCATCTTCATTAGTCTGGCCTTCTGCAATTAACTTACACAACCCTTTCCATTTAATAATAGTGGTTGTTTTTAATTCCAAGTCATACTCCTGTAATGTTGTAACCTAGTTCCCTCTTCGTTCACCCAATTCTTTATGTACGAAGAGGAATCTGAAAGCTGGATGAGGGATGATTACCTTGTTTTTTTTTTTTCATAATGTAAGGTATGAATTGTTTCACTACTTTGAACACTATAAATGCTTGTTTATCCAAGACAAGGTAGTTCAATTTAGCACCTTGTAATCCAATTCTCATAAATGATATTGGGTAGTCATCTACCAATTCTCCCTTTTGTGTGGCATTGCTGCAAGTGAGTTATCCGAGGAAAAATTGTACAGAATAAAATCCTTTTCAAAATCATTACTTCTTAGAGAAGGTAAGTGAGCTATTGCTGCTTTTGTGTCATTAAAGGCATCCTTCTCCACATCGATCCACTTAAATTGCACACTCTGCTTTACCATTTGTTGCAAAGGTTTCATGATTAGTGCAAAGTATAGGACAAACCTTCGAACAAAATTTATCGTAACCATAAATGATTGCATACCTTTTTTGTTATGGAGTAATGGAATATGAGATATAGCTTCTATTCCTTCCGATTCTATGGAGATTCTCTTCTTAGAAATAATATGGCCTAACAATTTTTCCTATAAAACTATGAAAAAAAAATTCTTAGGATTTAAAGATATGTCATGCTTTCTACAACGATCAAAAATTTGTTTTAAATGAAAAACATAATCTTCCATTTTCTTAGAGAAAATTGTTACATCATCTAGATATACCACCACACTTTGGCCAATCAATCCACAGAAAGTGATATCCATCTCCCTCTAAAAAGTAGCTCCGGTATTTATAAGACCAAAGGGAATTATTCTATAGGAAAATGTTCCCCATTTCGTTCGGAATGTATTTTTCAGCCTATCTTGTTCAACTACCAATACTTGGTTATAGCCTAAAAACCAATCTAATAAGGAGAACAATTCAGAACCTGATACCATTTGGAGAATTTGTTCCATTGGTGGAACTAGGTAATTGTCTTTATTTGAAGCTCTGTTCAGATTTTAGAAGTCCACACATAGTCTTATTTCTATGGATTTTTTCCTTACTAGAACCAAATTTTATACCCATTCTGAATGTTTGACTCTAAAAATAATCTTTGCATCTAGTAATTTCTTTACTTCATTTTTGGATTAGAGGTTCCAACTTTGGATGCATTTTTCTTAGTTGTTGCTGGAATGGTTTCATGCCCGCTTTAAAAGGAATAATGTGTTGAATGATACGTGTGTCATAGGTATTCAAGTATTCATACGTCCAAGCAAAGATATCTTTATATTTCTAAAACAAACTAATAAATTTGCATCTTTCTCCGGGCGAGCAACACTTTCCCAAGTTCACATACTTTGGTTTAGCTTCTATCCCTAAATTAATCAGTTCATGCTGCATGGATGAACTATTTTTTTTACATTGGCTAGTTTTATGATTTTTTTGTTAAGATCAAACATCCCCTCAAGCATCCTCACTCCTATGGGCATAAAATTTCCTTTGGATTCTTCTTCAGTTTGTAGGTTTTCCTGATGCTCTTCATCGTCAATCACAAAATCTTTGAAAGTTTCATCATTCGTCAGGAAACCAATGATCTATTTATCATCATCAAACACCCTCAAATTCGTAATGTTTTCTGGTAGCAATGGCTTGAAAATAAGTTCAATAGAGCACCTGTTATTAGTTGGTACTAGCCTTGCAGCAAAAACATCTAAAAAATTAGATGCAACATTTTGTAACCTAGGAATTGAACTTATATTGAAAGCATTGAAATTTGTTATTAGATCCTAAACTTCAGTTTGGTATCCTTTTAGGTGCGGTGACAAACAATGAATTGTGTTTCTGATTTGTCATACTATTACCTCATAATCACCAAACACTTTTATATTTCTAACTTTCACTTAATGGCTTTTCTCAAGACCTGGACTAGAGCTTCATATTTATATGTATTGTCCGTGCATTCAAACTCTAGTATATAAGTGAGAAACTGCTTATTCTTTTCTAGGTTGATTAAGACATAGTCAGGTCCATATCCCTCTTGTGTTTTGGAACCATCAAAATACAAAAACCAAAATATATCTTCTAAATCTACCCAATTAGTGTTACTTCCTATGTCATAAATTAAATTTACTATGTTACAGTCGATATCATCAGTCCATGCAAATTGAAGGAGATCAAACTGAGTGCCTAATTCACAACTTGTTTCTTCGGCATGATCATTTCCTGGTTCAATTTCTAAAAAGTAGTTACCCAAGACTTAAGTTGAGAAGTTTACAGGTTCATTTTTTCCTTCCAATCATATGTGGTTCCCTCATTATCTTAATCTGATTTTGACTATTCTTATAGGGAAGCCACATATGAGACCTATCAGTTGCAAAGCACGGGGACTTCACTTAGTGAGCCTTTTACATAGCACGTGCGATCGTGGGATATTAAAGAATACCCTTAATTTCGAGAGATATTGACCCAAACTCATTTTGTTGAAACCCCCTCCCAATACTTAAAACCTCATCCCCACCCCTTTTTATACCTCAATCCTTATAAACCACCCTACCCACCCCCACCTTAAACCCCTCNGGTTCAATCTTTTATAATTTTAAAACCCACAATATGAACTAACGTGATAGGATATTGGTCAACAAGTGAAGCCCCCGTGTTGCAAAGTTCCCATTAAGTTTTACAGATTAGTCCCTACTTAATATCAATCCATAAACTTATGGGATGTCTACTACCATGATATCAATGAATTGACAAACTCTATCATCTGCAGATAATTGAATTAATTTCTCATATGAACTTGACAAGAGATCTATCCAATTGAAAAATCTTACACGAGGATGGTGTAGGTTGACCATTAATATTGTTACATACAGAGAGTGGCATGACATTAGATGAATCCCTAGAATCCACCAAATAGTTGTACACATTATGATTAAAAATCTCAAAGGATAAAAAAATGGCAAAGCCTGAGATTTGGATTCCCCCCCAATACTTGCTTCATTAATTTCTTTATTAGATTCAATGTTTTATTGGGAGCTGCAGAGTTGTGGATCAAAGGCCTCCAACAACTTATTTCTTTGCTGGGGTAAATTACATAATTCGAATAAAGAAATGTTTACTTTGGTCTTCTTAATTTCTTCTATAATGTCATAACCCATATCATGTTCTAACAAACCTTTCTTGGCTCCCTCTATTTTCTTTACTACGGTTGTTACAAATTTGTCAACTATTGGGTTCGTCTCTTTAATGTTTGTCAGATTAAACTTAGGTGGGGTTTGGGTAGTACTGAGGATTTTCTTCAAGTTTTCCTTTATCTTCTTGATTTTAGGCAGTACTAGAATTTCATCCACTACAGGTCCTTTACTTATGGTTGTAAAATTAACCGATGATAGTTGAATCTCTTTTGTAGGCTCCTATTCAATTAGTCCTAATGTAGGTACACAATCCCATAATACCACTGTAGTTTCCTCTGTTGTTTCTTTCAGTTTTTTTGTTTGGTTTTATTATACTTCAAGTTTTGACAATTGTGCATCTAACAGTTGTTTCATCACCAAAGTCATGGAATTAATCCACTGCGGGAAGCTTTTTTTAGATTGTGGTTCTTGATGAAAAGTACACAAATTGTCTATGTCTAACTCATTAAAATTCAAGACAGTAGAATTATGCACAAGTGGTTGAGGTGATCCATTATCTTCCCTCTTCCTGTATTAAGGTTTGAATGTCCTTTTAGATGTGCTAGCTTCTTTTTCCTTTTTCAGATCTACTATTTTATTCGATAGCTTCAGAACCATCTTAACCACATTATCCAACTCACTTGAATGTTCTTCATTAGGTCTAGTTAACAATAACGGGCTTTTACCAGCTACTGGCATTATTTCTGGTTCGACAGTGTGTTTGGCTATACTTTCCAGTTCAGATTCTACTTTATTGGCTTCCTTGTAATTTTCTACCAACATATGTTTGACTAATCTTTTAACAAACATCGCTATAGAGGGATTTAGTGCTGAAGTATAGTATTCTATTAAAGTTTCTTCTGTTGGTTTTGTTGTAGCACTAAAATTACTTAGATGAGAAACAAACCTATGGTTGAAATCTTGAAGTTTTTCTTTCTTATCCATCCTTAGAGATAACAATTCTTTCATAAGGGTGGCGATGGTTCTTTGAGTGCCAAATTTTCTTTTAAACACCCTTTCGAAAGTGTTCCAATCTGTTATTGAGTTGGCTTGTAAACTAAAAAAATAAGCCTAAGCTTTAGCCTCAAAGGTATGTGGAAAAATCCTACACATAACATATTCATGTTGAACATCTAAAAGTTCCAAAGCTAAGTAGTAACTTTGCAGGTCGTCTTCAATGAAAATGCCATTCCCATGGTCGAACTTTGGTAGATCCCTTTCATGATGTTTGGGTAAATCATGAAAAGGTGCGGCCATGGTGTTCTTGTTATACCAAAATCCTATCATATACCTATGATAAGATCCTTAGCACTTCTATTTTCCCTCAATCCCAAACCTGGAGTGGAAACAGTGCTCTGGATGTCAATTTTACATAAAAAAACCCTACAACCGCTTTGGCCCTTTATCTTATGAGCGGTACCTTATGCGCACTGCCTGAGTCCTGTTACAGATAAGTAGTGCCACCACATATGTGCTTTGTTCTTGAAATAGTTCTTACCTACACCGCTCTGTCATAAAGGTATATAAGTGGTACCCTTGGTAAAAGGTGAAAAAAAGAAGCTTCACGAAGCTTCTAGATCAAAAGCTTCATGGATAGCCTTATCCCTGTTCATCTGGGTCAGTTAAGCTCGAGATCCATGCTTTGGGGATCTCATGGCCACCTCACCCACCAATCTCTCAACCATTTTTATCCTTTTGAGCCCTATAAATACAAGCTCATACCCCATGGTTAAGGGGGAGAACTGAATGGTAATGTTATTCTATTGAATTGACTACCTAGCCCAATCCATTGGAGAGCAAAAGAGAGCAAGTTGGAGCTATCGAGGATGAGGTGTTTTTCTTGTGGAGGAGTTTGTCAACACTAAGGAAATGGTTGTAAGCTTCTTCATTGATTTCTTAGTGCAAAGATGATTTCCGTCCTACATATTTGTTGTATTGATCTCGCATGTATATGTTACTAGATTCCTTAGTCACTAGTATGGATGTGTAAATAATTCCTGGTAGCTTTGATGTTCTTGTTTGTTTGACACATTCTGCAGGTACACAGGTTTGTCATCAAAGCATTATTCTAGGTGTTTACAACATTCAGGGAAGGTTTTCACCCTTTGTCATTCACTTATTTGTTCTGGATCTGAACCATTTAGACCAGAGGAACAACTTCTGTCCACACAAGGTGCAATATTCTTGACAACAAATTTGGCGACCATACTAGGGATAAAATAAAATTTCAGTTGATCTGATATTCCTCAGTCCTTGAACACTTGTCCAAATCCAGGCTCTAGTATGTAACCCTCTTTAGTCATATCTGCCATTTGACTTAGTGAAGTTTGGTTTAAAACTTTCAGATCTGTTCGGATCTTAATTTCTTTGACTTTATATGCTCTATTTTATTGTCAATTCATTAGTCTTTATCTTGATTTGAACAATTTTTAACTTGAAATCTCATTCTCTTTGTGTTCTAGATTTATTTAGGGAATTGCGCATGTGTTGTAGGCAATAAGTGGTGCATCTTCCTGAACCCTGTTAGCCATAAGTGGTGCCACCGCCTGTGTGCAGTGATCTAGAAGTGGTGCTCATCCAGAACTTCTCTATCAAAGACCCCTCCAGCGTGGTCCCAGGTAGGCCCTATTCCAGACTTTGTATTTTGATTTTTGTGTGTTTTTGGCTTACTTTTTGCTGAAAATGAAGTTGTATATTCTGTAGTCGCTTGATTGTTGTATTCTTTCTGCATTCAAAGAGAGTTTATGTTTCTTGCATTGGATTTTGCATTATTTTCTATGCTTGAAACCTCTTACTCTTTTCTGTAGATATTAGTTGTTAGAATTGGGAAATATACATTTCATTTTCTTGTGTATTCTTCGGTTTGTTTTGGACTTGGAATGCATGAGTGATCCATGTTGTTTTGAGTCTTTCTTTGCTTGGGGTGATTCTTGTTTCCTTTTGCATGCTGATTTTTTCAGTGCTTGGTAGGAAAGCTTGGTTCTTTGTTTCCTTGTCTGTTTCAAAGAGAAGTTTTAGTTTTATCTCTCCTTTGCTTTATTTGCAAGCATTGTTGAACAATTTTCTTCTTGTTTTATGCATGATTGTCTGAAATTATAGATCTTACTTTCATTGAGAAGAAACATCTGTTTTTAGCTTTGCGTGCATTAGAGTTACATTTGTTTGGAAACGTTAGTGAAATCATCTTTCCATTGAGTTTTTATGCCTCTTTTTCAAGCATGAAAAGATAGGAAACATTTTTTATTTATGTTATATGTTCTCTAGATCTCTTTTTTATTTTTTGCTTTAAATATTGATTAGGGTGCATTGATATTTTACTTTTCGTTTGAAAATATAGAATTGCATTTGCATTTGGGTGTGCATTTTGGAAAGAAAAGTAAATCTCTCTCCCTCTTTTAGGTAGAATTTCATTGAAGAGGAAAATGTGCACTATCATATAGATCAATATGCATCTTCTTTAAATTCAAGTTTTCAATACATGGTTCCACCTAAACGCACAAGATAAAATTAACGGTAGTACTAGGTTAAAATTTTTAGCAATTTGAGTGATAAGTTAGTGACGTGTTCAGGCGTCGTAAAATGTAGGAGCTGTCGTTACTGTGTCTACACTACATCTCGGGACTCGTGTGGTTCTTCCACGTACCGTCGGTATATCGAACGGCCTTTCACGTACCCTTGAGGTATATAGAAAGGTACTTCATGTACTCGATTATATATCGGAAGGCCCCCTTGTGAACGGTTGTGCATTGAACAACACTACTACCGATTTGAGCTCCCACGTACCTAGCGTATATCGGGAGACCCTTTTTTGGAATCCACAAACCATTTGAGTTATCCTTTTGGCCTATCTTGTGAGGTTCCTCACTCTTATCCACTCCTTTCACATGTTTTCTTGTTGCTTTTAGTTTGAGTAGTACTTGCTTGTACGTGGTAGTTAGGGGTTTTTTGAGATATTTTAGAGATGGCATCCCCATTTGGGACTACCAATCAAGAGATCCCTTTCCAAGGTGTACCTTTTGTATTCCCTCCAAGTGAAGGTATTGGTCCTCCCTTTATTGCCACTCTAAATCTTCCTGGTTAACTATAGGATTACCGGTTTGGCTGTTTAATCTAGTAATTCCTGTTACACCTAATGTCTCAAATGTCACCTCTCCTTTGAGAGAGGATCAAACTCAACCTAATCCCTCTACTTATTTGTCGGTTGTGGCTTCATCCCTTTCTTCTTCTTCACTTGACCAAATATCTATGGTTAGTAGTCATGTGGATAAGAAGAAGAAGAAAGGGAAGGGTAAGAAGAAGAAGGATAAGAAAGATAAAAAGCATCAACCATCTGCTCTTGATGGTGCCTATTCCAAGAGAACACTCGAAAATAACTAGTTCCCTTGTAAGTTTTGTAAGGGGGATCACCTTCTTAAGGAGTGTCCTGGTCTTTCCTATGTACAAGAAGAGTGGTCAAAAAGGTCCAAACTATCTGTGTCATAAACCTTTGATCATCATGTTGATGATACTCCCTCAACCAATTACCCATTGGTAAAAGTTTGTAAGGGTAAATTCCTGTATCCTTGTTTGATATGCAAGGCTGTGCATCGTACTTTTCTTTCTCCAAGCATGGATGAAGCTTCACATTGGTTGGAAAATATTAATGATCATCAATAGGTGACTCCAACAACTGATAGTAAGTTATCCCTTGATTCCTCGCTAGTTGACCAAGTGATCAATTCAGTTTCATCTATAATTGATCCCACTCTTCCTTTAGAGAATGAAGTGGTCGAGTCAATGTCATTTCCACCCGATCCCACTCTTTCATCAGAGAGTGTTAAGACTGAAGTAGTCGCTTTGACCAAATATTCGTCTTGTTCTTCTCTTCCAGTAGAGAATGAACTTAAACCTGCAGAGGTTATCATGCTTCATTCTGATTTTTCTCGACAAGAGGAAATTTTTTCTGTTTCGATAGAACCCTCTCCGAGTAGTGAGGTTATTTCCTTTGATTGGAGTAACCTAATAGAGTCCTGTCTTCATTTGAGTGTTCCTTTCTAGATAGTTGTGAATGTTACTGATAAGCGGATACTTCGTACTATTGTTGATGAAGGGGCTTCTGTTAGTATTATATCCTCAACTACTTGGAAAGCTTTAGGTTCACCTCAGCTTTTTCCATCCACCAATCAGATACTGGCTTTTAATCATAGGCCTACTGCACCTTTAGGGACCCTTCCTTATTTACCTATTACATTAGGATGGAAAACTGTATGTATTGATGTTATGGTGGTCCAAGGTCCTATATATTTTAATCTTCTCCTTGGAAGTGATTATTTTTACGCCATGAGAGCCGTAGTGTCCACACTCTTTAGAGTTATGCATTTTCCCCATGATGGGAAGATTGTGACCATTGATCAGCTTCCTTTTGTTACACCTGACCGTCGCATTACTCCTAGTAATCAGACTTCCCTAAATGTGCCACATGTTCTTTTGGTTCCTTCCCCTTCTTCTAGTTAGCTTCTTCCCTTCATAGGTAAGATGGGGGGCATGGCTCTAGTATATGGACATCATAATGGAGCTAAGTCTCTAGCTTTTATGAAATGGGGGCAACCTACCAACCTATGGATATCATGTTGGGTAGGAGCAGGTTCGAGAGCATAGTTTACTTTTGGTTTCAAGCTCATTAAAAAATAAAACGACTCCTTAAGCATAGTTTACCTTTTGGTTTCAATCTTGCATAAAAATGAAACCATGTGTTGAGCAAAGTTCCCATTCTACATCAAGCTCATTAAAAAATGAAACAAATTCCTTTGAGCAAAGTTCCCATTCTATGTCAAGATCGTTAAAAAATGAAATGGATCTCCTCAAGCATAGTTTACCTTTTGGTTTCAAGCTTGCATAAAAATGAAACCATTCCTGAGCGTAGTTCATTTTCTATTTCAAGCTTGTTAAAAAATGAAATAGGTTTCCTTAATCATAGTTTACCTTTCGGTTTCAACCTTGCATAAAAATGAAACCATATTCCAAGCATAGTTACCTTCTGTTTCAAGATTGTGTAAAAATGAAACAAATCCCCTTCCCTTGAGTCAAGTCTTCCCTTTAATGTTAGAACTTGAACCTTCTTTTCACCTACCCTATTCTCATTCTTCCTACCCCCCTGGTGAACATTTTCACATTAGTAACCAGGTTTTTAGGTTGGGTATCAAAGAAGAATCGTCAAACGAAACGAAGCTTGGGGGGCATTTCGAGCCCCTAGAAACCATGCTAGGGGTAAGCTTCGCTAGAAATCATGCTAGGTGCAAGCTTCCAACCTCTGTATATCATGTTAATGGGGTTTTTCAAGCATGTTTTACCCATTGGTTTCAAGCTTGCGTAAAAATGAAACCAATACATGAGAATTCTTTCAACCTATCTTCGAGCTTGTTAAAAACAGTAAGATGGTGTTGAGCTTACTTTTCATTTTTCGTGCTCTGGTTAAAACATGAAAAGTGGTTTGAGATTAGTTTATTACTTTTTCATGCTCTAGATTCAAACATGAAAAAGTCTAATGGAGTCTCCTTTAAAGTCTTTTCGAACTCCCTAAATATGAAAAGATTTTTGATTACTTGTCTTCTTCATACCCGTAAAAGTATTTGAAGAGTCATCTCTCCAACGGTAGGTTATCTCTTTTTCAGCTTGGATGGACTATTTATGAAAAAGGAACACTCCAACCAATCATGACTGGAAAAGTTTTCTAAGGTATTATTTTATACTTTTTCAGGCTTTGGAGACTAAATCATACAAAAAAGGACCTTTTGGAGTTTTCTTTCGTCGTTGTTCAGACTCTCTAAACAGGAATGACACTGAGTTTGCTTTCATTGGACTTGTTAAATTAAACACTAAGAGACCCTTTTATGGGAACAGACCCCTCTTTTTTTAGGTTTGTAAAATAGATGAGTTTGGACTTGTATTCAAATGAGCTACAACGAGTGTTTGTTACCCTCTTTGAACTTGTAAAAATGAAAAGAGGCACTCATCAACCATGATGGGGAAATTAAGGGAAGGGAATCATTTTGCAAATAAATGGTTGTTTGTCATTACCTTTGAGCATGACACTTGTCTACATGTCATTTGAGTCAATTGGGTATCCAGATGATTTCCATGACAATCCACTTTCATGAGTCATGTCACTCCTTTGATTTTTTCAAAAGAATGCATTGTCCACCATTGCACTATGTGTGTGTCTGGTCTAGTCATGCTGCCAAGTATTTTGTCATGCGACCTGATGTTCAAAGGGAAGTTGAAAAAGTTTACCTCTGCAGTCAAAACAGTCTCTGTGTCAGTACCTTTAAGTCAGTATTATGGTTACCTCATTTACGTCATTCCAGAACTTTTTTCCGAGTTTCATGTCGTCGATGTGGGATTCATCATGGCCCTCCTTCGATGACACTATTCCCTGTCAACATCAACTCATCATCCAGGAAATAGTCTTAGAAACAATTTTAGTACCTTGAGCTTTGTATGCCTCAATGACAGATTCTCTGGCTCTTGACATAGGTTCACATCATTGAACTTTGATCGATAGAATCGATTGGGTGTTTGACATCAAGACATCTATTCACACTCAGTAGATTGTACTAGGGTACCTTGGAAATCATTGACATTAATGGTGATTTCCCTCACACTTGTTAATGGTTCACATCATTGGTCGATAATCAAGTGGTTTCTACTATGTTCGACTTCAAGAACATTGTAACCACATGGATAGAATCATACTTTTTGGAAAGCAAGACGAAGACCCTGGGTACTTGTTTAGCAATCGTTGCTTTCCCCAGGTTGCGATGGATTTTTTGTATGTCTAGCATGGATTCACATTTGTATGGTCATGGCTATGCTCAAATTTGTGTTTGTATGACATAGATCTACATTGTATGTCTGGTAGCTATGTCTACGTTGTATTCTAATAGCCATGGTTGTTTATTCCTCTCATGGATCTTCCTTGTATTGGTCTACAGCCATGATTTGGTTACATTTTTCTATGATTCAAAATTATTGATTTATTGCAGATGCCTACTTGACGACACTCTCCAATCAAGATGACTCTTACCTCGAAGTGACAATTTGTTCTCTCAAAACTCTCACTTATCGTATCCCTCTAAGCCTCATGCTTTGGGGGGCATTCTGTTATACCAAAATCCTATCATCTACATGTGATAAGATTCTTAACATTTCTATTTGCCCTCAATCCCAGACCTGGAGTGGAAACAGTTCTTTGGATGTCAATTTTACATCAAAAACCCTACCACCACTTTGGCCCTTTAGCTTATGAGCGGTACCTTATGCGCACCACCTGAGTCCTATTACAGATAAGCGGTGCCACTGCATATGTGCTTTGTTCCTAAAGAAATTCTTACCTACACTGCTCTGTCATAAAGGTATATAAGTGGTACCCTTGTTAAAATATGAAAAAAAGAAGCTTCATGAAGCTTATAGATCAAAAGCTTCATGCATATCCTTATCCCTACTCACCTGGGTCAATTAAGCTTGAGATCCATGCTTTGGGGATCTCATGGCCACCTCACCAACCAATCTCTCAACCATTTTTATCATTTTGAGCCCTATAAATACAAGCTCATACCCCATGGTTGACGGGGAGAGCTGAATGGTAACGTTATGTTGTTGAATTGACTACCTAGCCCAATCCATTAGAGAGCACAAGAGAGCAAGTTGGAGCTGTCGGGGATGAAGTGTTTTTCTTGTGGAGGAATTTTTCAACACTAAGGAAATGGTTGTAAGGTTCTTCATTGATTTCTTAATGCAAAGCCGATTTCCATCCCACATATCTGTTGTACTGATCTTGCATCTATATGTTACTAGATTCCTTAGTCACTAGTATGGATGTGTAAACAATGTTCTAGTAGCTTTGATGTTCTTGTTTGTTTGACATGTTCTGCAGGTACACAGGTTCATCATCAAGGCATTATTCCAGGTGTTTACAACATTCAGGGAAGTTTTTCACCCTTTGTCGTTCACTTATTTGTTCTGGATCTGAACCATTCAGACCAAAGGAACAACTTCTGTCCGCAGAAGGTGCAATATTCTCGACAACTGTTCTAGCTCTCCATGCTTGTTGATTAGCATTTGGGGGTTTATTAGCGTTCACAACCATGATTTGACGAGGAGTCTATGGTGGAGACTGTGGGGGTGACTATAGCAAAGACTAAAATGTAGGGAAATCTAGTCCCAACTGATCAAGAAGAAATTTAAATTTAAAAGAGTAATGTACTGTAATGCTGCGTATTGGATTCTATAGGTAGCTGCTCAAATTCCACACACATAATTACAACAGAAACATAAAAAAATATAGCTCTTCTTTGATAAAACGTTCATTACTCAATATATACACACGATTTCAGATGGAAAGAAAAATCACTCATTACTACAGAAATAATTCACAACGTCAGAATGATCTCACAGTTGCACAAAGGCTAAATAAGAAGTAATTCAACATTGGAACTTGATACAATCCACGTAAAAGCGTATGCAATATTTCTCCAGCAAAATTTTTTCTTCCTTATTCATAGAAAAAGTAGTTCTTCATACAAATGACTTAGCATGCTTGTGTTTGTAAAATTCCTCTCTATTCTATCTTCTACTCCTATTGATAATACTATTACAAAGGGCTCTTTGACTACCCTGACCTTTTGACTTCCCTAACTCTTTGACTTCAAATTTTTTTCCTCAAGTTCCTTACACTAGGAAAATTGAAATAATTAAAACAAATTACATAAAGTGTCAAAATATAGAAAAGACAAAATATTAAGTGGTCCCTGCTAGTCTTTCAATGAATTTTCCCCACGCATTTTCTTTCTTGACAATAGTTCTGTAGTTTACTGGCTCCAACAGCCTCACAGTTATCTAATGCACACCTAGCTGTGATTCTACTTCTGTTACCTTTGGCAGGGTCAATCTCAACAAGTCTTTTAAGAGATAATTTCTAACAGTGACTTGTGTAATCCATATTTTTACAACTTCTTCACTAATGTATTCAATTTTATAAATGCTCTGTTTGTCTTCCTGCAACCATATTCTTCATATGTTGATCCTTGTCTGGAAACTCTTTGATCTTGGCTGCTGAAAAATCCTAGCATTTATTATGTGCTATGCGCATTTTCTTATAAAACTATGTCCATATCTCTAGAGTCTTTTCGACTGCAGTGGCCAATCTCAAAGTATATTTTTTTTCGAATTCTAAGAGCACTAACTCTATCTTCAAAATTTCTATAGTCTTTTGCAGGAATTGTTTAGGAAGTGTTGAGTTAGATTCCACCCAAGTTAGCTGGATTTCAGCCATTTCTGCAACTTTTAACAGTCTCTTTCTGAAATCAATTGTCATCGCAGAAATTTACTTCAACTTTGTCTCTGCCTGCTTGGTTTTATATATTTCCTCTACAAGTTTTAATAGGACTTGGTGAATACTCCTCCAGATCAAGCAAGCTTGATCACAGAAAGGTGTGATATCAAGTTGTCTTTCAGTGGCTATCTTTAACTAAGTCTGCAATGATTGGTTATGTACCTCCAACTCCTATGCTCAAGTTTTTATCTCCTTTGTTTGTTTGTTTACTGCAGATCTCTCATCTTCTAATTCCAAAATATTACTTCCAAGATCCTTCTTCTCTCCCTCATTGATTGTAACTGAAAGCACTAGTGCATCCTTTTCTAATTCTAGATATTGGTAATCCTTTTGGAGCTTTTCAAACTCCGATAGGGTATCCTCATGCTTTCTCTTTGACTCATGTCCTTCTCTTCTTTCCTTTACCAAAGTGTCCTTCATCTTAATCATTCTTTCCTTATAATGTTCAACATCCTCTACCAACTTATTAACATTATCTGCATTAGCTTGTGCATCTGCTACATTTACCATTGCTAGGAATTTAGGATTGATAGTATTTTCGGTCGCTATGACCACATCGGGTTGGCACCTATTTTTAACCTCTTTTCTAATCTTCTTGCAATGTTTTTCTTGTTCTTGTCAAAGAATATTGTATCTAGGCTTCCCACTACATGTTTCTTGGATGGAGTGAAAGGTACCAATCCAATATCTACAAGATGAACGTGGCCTCCTATAAATGTGTCACCTGATGGGGCAGGAGGATCTATTGGATTGTCCTGGGCCTGGTCCTGCTCCAAATTCTCTCTGTCTTGGTCTTGTTGTTCCTTCCTCCTAATCTCTTTAGCTTCCTTTTCAGTTTCCTCTCTAAGTCTTTCAGCTGATTCTGCTTGTATCCTTTATTATTATTCCCTTTTCCTCTGAGCTTCTTTGGCTAGTTATTTCTAAGTGTCTTCTACTAGCCTCCGATTCTCTTCTTCACTCTTTCTTATAGATTCTTCTTGTAGTTTTTGGGAATCTTCCTCACGTTTCCTAGAAGCTTCTTCTTGCTGCTTTTGTTGTTCTGTGGTGCTGCTACTACCTTTTCCACCAGTGGTGTTGATCTTCTTTTTGAACTGCTTACCCAAGGCAGTCATATTGCAGGAATTTATGTATGCCTCCTCATCTTTGTCAAAATGATGGGAGTTTTCAAAATGTACTCCTACAAACACACATTATTTTGAAACCTTGTCACAGGAGTCATTCATGTGGAAAAATTTCTCCCCGAAATGGAAACCTTCTAGATCCCTCGCAAAATATGGTGCCCTTTTTACCTTTCTGAATTTATAGCTATCAATGCAGAATGGAAATGGTGGGTAGACTGCTTTCTTCATGTCAAATAAGAAATTTCTAAACCCATCTATATACAATTGTCTTACTACCTCCTTATTGAATGTAGTCTGTGGCGTATCTCGGCAAAAATGAGGGAGCTTGAGATCCTCCATACATCCTTAGATACAAACCATCCTTTAAGAAATAGTAGTCTCAATATTCACACACCATCTCTGTTAGGCCTGAGGAAAGCATGCAAGAAATAAGTGCAAATGAAGAAATGCACAAGAATCAATCCACCATGCAAGCAAACAAGGAAACCTACTTGGGAAAAGGAAATCTACGTGGACAAAGGAAATCTGCGTGGACAAAGGAAACTGTGAAAATGGGGAAAGCTACGCAGAAGAAGGAATATACACAATATATGTCACCTGCACCAAAAAAGGAAACTGCATGGAAGGAAAATGCCATAGGGTAAAGTAGTAGCACAAGTGCAGTTTAACGACCGAAAGCGACAGGATGATCATGGGTGCTGAAGTTAGCCTAAGTCGGAGGATATCACATGAGTGAACACATGCTGTAAGTAAGGTCGTTAGTGCCTCGTGTCAAGTAATGATCACCACAGCTGTAGCTTGGGGGGTGGCCAATGGTGACAGTTAACGGACTTCCTGTATGCATTCGACCCTATGTGGTCATGTAAAAGAGTATATAGTAGGAGGGATTCAATAGTTAGATGTTGGCTTGTTGCTTTAATTTTTCTCTTTGGTAGCCTGTTAGATCACTGTTAGTTGCTTTTGACTGGCTAGTAGAGGGTAGTTGGGATATCCTAGTGGTATATTAGTAAAAATTCTATAGGATGTAGTCAGAGGAAGTGTGGTAGAAGAGAAGCTCTACTAGAGAGGTGCATATTCTAGAGAAGTCGATCTAGGATGTGTGCGGATCAGTAGATGGTAGCAGTAGATTAGGAGAAATAAGACAGAGAGAATGAGAGAAAGAAAGAGTATGAGCTGAAATCCAGATCCAAGATAGTTTGGATTCAAATGTAGGCTGAAGGTGCCATATATTTCTCATGCCAGATGAAGAGCACCTTGTGGTTTTTCTCAGATGGGTTTCCACATGAACTCTCTTGTGTGTTGATGATTAACTATGTATGTTTGTTTATGCTTATGATGCAAGTCCTGTTATGGCTGAATGAATGTTGCATTGTCAATAAAAGTCTGAATGCATGAATAGGTTATTATACGCAGCTTTTGAGTATTAGTTATGTTTGTAGCACAATCGCTATTGTGTTTTTTTTTGTATTACACCTGTATGATTAGCTTGCTATTATATCCCTTTATGTTTGAAGTACTAAGGTTGGATCTGTGTCGCGCCATTAAAAGTTAAGAAATTATATGTGCGGTGCGCATTATAGTTTGGCATAAATGACTCCATCTTCATGACTTGGTTGAGTTCCTTGGTTGCGCGCCAAGGGACTACAATCCCTTGGCGAGCCATAGAAACATGGTTTTGGTAGTTACCCATTGAAGAGATATCTTGAGTGAGAATGTACCTGCTTTGCGGGTGTTGTTGATGGGCCTTGCTCCACCGAGCTGGTATCTTGGGTGTTTGTTGGGTTGATGGGCTACGCAGAACCTAGGTCATGTGAGTTAGGAAAAGTGTCCAACAAATGGTTTCGTTGCTAGGAAGGAAATAGTGCAAAATATTTTGCAAGCTGTGTTAAATTTACATATGCTTAGCTAAGACATTAGTATTTCATTTCATATTCATAACAAAAGCATATAAACAGGATCACTGAAAGATAGACAAGCACAACCATACAAAAGGAACACAAGGATTTATCCTGGGAAAACCCTAAAGGGAAAAACCCAGCAAAAGCTTCCTCAATATAGATGTCCCAAAAATATAAAATATAAAACCAGCAAGGAGATCAAAGCCTAATCCTCCTCCTTCTCCAGCTACTTCTCTTCTCCACTAATGCGCTACACAAGTGAGAGTGTGTATATGTCAAATGAGGAGCACCACACCTGTATTTATATTCATCCGTTCACTTAAGTTAACTCATCTGTCACGTAGGCTCGAGTTAATCATATAGGCTCAAGTTACACATGTAGGTTCAAGTAACCACACTAGGGTGCTAATGATCCACCTTTACAATTAAAGGGGATTACCTCATGACTCTTATTAGTTCTTCCTATTAGGAGCATAGGGGTACAAAGTAATACAAGTGGTTCTCTCGGTAGGACCATCGGGGACCACAAAGAAATACATATAGAATATTCTTTAAAGTTACAATATTTCAACACTCCCCCTTAATGAGAAGGGTATTCTATAACAACATCAACAACAACAATAATAGGAGATAGATAGAGGACATCATCAACATCATCAGGGTGATACATCTATAAATCATTGGAAGCTTTTCAAGATCATGTAGTCTTCATCTTCAATCTTTAGTCTTTAGCATCATCAGTACTTTGACCGCTTCCATCAGTAACATCATCTTCAACACTTTGACCTTTCGATTAGCAACATCATCTTCAGCACTTTGACCTTTCGATCAGCAACATCATCTTCAACACTTTGACCTTTCGATCAGCAACATCATCTTCAGCACTTTGGCCTTTCGATCAGCAACAACATCATCATCATACTCTGATCTTTTGATCAGAAACATCATCATGAAAACATCATCATCATCAAAACATCATTATTATCAAAACATCAACATCATCAAAACATCAACATCATCAAAATATCAACATCATCAAAACATCAACATGATCCTTCCTTTCGGAATTATGGGATCAACATGTCTATGGTACTTAGACGATCCTTCCTATCGGAATTATGGGATTTAGGTCTTTACGAAGTTACTAATGATCCTTCCTTTTGGAATTATGGGATCAACACATTTGTGGAGCTCAGACGATCCTTCCTTTTGGAATTATAGGATCAAGTCTATATGGAGCTACTAACGATCTTCCTTTCGAAATTATGGGATTTAGGTCTTTACGGAGTTACTAATGATCCTTCCTTTCAGAATTATGGGATCAACACATTTGTGGAACTCAGACAATCCTTCCTATTGGAATTACGGGATCAACACATCTATGGAACTCAGACAATCCTTCCTATTGGAATTACGGGATCAAGTCTTTACGGAGCTACCAATGATCCTTCCTTTCGGAATTATGAGATTTAGGTATTTACGGAGTTACTAACGATCCTTCCTTTCAAAATTACGAGATTTAGGTCTTTACGGGGTTACTAACGATCCTTCCTTTCGGAATTATGGGATCAACACATATGTGGAACTCAGACAATCCTTCCTATTGGAATTACGGGATCAAGTCAATGATCCTTTCTTTCGGAATTATGGGATTTAGGTCTTTACGAAGTTACTAATGATCCTTCCTTTCAGAATTACGGGATCAACACATATGTGGAACTCAGACAATCCTTCCTATTGGAATTATGGGATCAACACATCTGTGGAACTCAGACAATGCTTTCTATTGGAATTACTGGATCAAGTCAATGATCCTTCCTTTTTGAATTATGGGATTTAGGTCTTTACAGAGTTACTAATGATCCTTCCTTTCAGAATTATGGGATCAACACAGATGTGGAACTCAACCAATCCTTCCTCTAGGAATTACGGGATAAACACATGTTCTCGAGTACTGAAGTCACCGGATCCATTCTGAATCGAAGTTCAAGGATGATACAATCCTACCATATTCACGAGGACCGAGATCTCTGGATACATTTTGAACCGAGGTTCAGGGATGATGCAATCCCACCACTTTCATGGGGGCCAAGACCTCCGGATACATTTTGAACTGAGGTTCAGGGATGATGCAATCCACCACTTTCACGAGGTCCGAGACCTCCAGATACATTTTGAACTGAATTTCAGGGATGATGCAATCCCACCACATTCATGAAGACCGAAGTCACCGGATCTATTTTGGACATATGTCCCAGGATGATACAATCCCTCTTCATTCTCAAGGACCAAGGTCACTAGATCACTTTTGGACAAATGTCCCAGGATGATACAATCCCTCTGAGTCATTCTCAAGGACCAAGGTCACCGGATCACTTTTGGACAAATGTCCCAGGATGATACAATCCCTCTTCATTCTTGAGGATCGAGGTCTCTAGATCACTTTAGGGCAAGTGCCCAGGGATGATACAATCCCACTGCAACATCACTACTCCCCCTTTTGAGGAAGGTCTTTTTGAACAACACCAATCTTGTCTCGAAAGTGTTCGAACTTTACCCGAGACAGAGACTTCATCAGTACATCATCATTCAAACCATCATCATCTACATCTTCAGTATGTGAATACTGAACTATCACCATCTATATCTCCAGTATGTGAATACTGAAAGCATCATCATCTATATCTTCAGTATAGAAATACGTAATCATCATCATCTGCATCTAGAGTATGTAAATACTAAAACCTAATCATCTACATCTTATCTCGTATGTAGAAATACCATATTTCTATGTGTTACAATCGAAACACAAGGTTCTCTGTCATCATAAATATAGTTATCACATAGAATCATTGTAGTATCCATCTTCAGGTCAAAGAGACCTGATATCAGCCTCTAAATCCATATGAGTTCACAACTTAGTAGAGCAATCTGTTATGTATTTTGCTTCAGCCGTGCTATGAGAAATACTGGACTGTTTCCTGCTAAACCATGAACTCATAGCAGACCCCAAACAAAAGCATCTACCTAATGTGCTTTTCCTGTATGAGTACTTCCAACCCAATCTACATCTGTGTAGCCATACAATCTATACTCATGGCTACCATCATAGTATAGACCAAAGTCTATAGTCCCTTTCAGATATCTCATCACATGTTTTGCAGCTACTAGGTGAACCCGTCTTGGTTGAACAAGATATTGACTTAAGGTGTTCATAGTAAAACAAATGTCTGGTCTAGAACTTGTTAAGTACATTAATGACCTAATGATCTATCTGTAATGAGTCACATCCATTAACTCTGATGAGTCGTTAGCTTCAGGTTGGAGTCCATGGGTGTGGCCATGACTTTGCATTCCAACATATCAAATCTTTTCAAAATTTGCACTACATACTTTCCCTAATTGAGAAAGATTCCTTCATATTTCTGGACCTAGGAAATAAAGTATTAGACTAAGGTCTAAATTCTTTAGCAGACTTCTTCTTGCATTCTAAAATTTGTTTCTCATTCCCTGTCAGAAATAGGTCATCCACATATAATAATAGGATGATAGTTCATCTTCTACAACCTTGAGATAAAGGTTAGGATCGAATTTACTCTTGGAAAATCCCATGCTCATCAGGAAACTATCTATTCTTCCATACCAAGCTCTAGGAGCTTGCTTCAGACCATAGAGGGCCTTCTTCAACTTGTATACGTGAGTTCATCTATCTTCAACTTCAAATCCTTGTGACTATTCGATGTAAAACTCTTCCTTAATCTTACCATTAAGGAAGGCTTGTCTTTACTTCATCATGGAAGAAACTACCATGATAGTTCTGAAGGAACTATACCTTGCTTCTTGGAGTAAGTGTCTCTTCAAAATTAATTTCCTCTTTCTGATAGAAGCCACAAGTCTTTCCTTACTTCTATCAGCAACATATTTTATCTTACTGATCCATTTGGAAGATGCCACATTCTTGCTTTCTGGTTTGAGTATTATATCCCAGACCTTATTCTAGTATTCTTTCATCATAACATCTTCCATGAGTTCGTCTTGTTACGTCATCAACATATCCTAGTCTTCTGCATTCAACCTTGAAGGTTGGAACCCACTTTACCCTTGGTAAAGTCTCGATCCATCAGGAAGTTGTCCATCATGTCGTACCATGTCGAACTCATATATCTTTTGTAGTCACTCCCCCTGAAGTGGAGTATCATCTTCCCTCTTCATTCTGTACAGGTGGTTCTATGCTTGACATATACTTGTCAATAGAGTATGTCATGTCATAGTCTATTCTTTTAGAGGCAAATCATGAACCTTGCTTTGTACACTTGTTCTTGTAGATCCATATGGAAGATACTACGTACTTCCCTTTATGTCTCAAAATCATATCGTATACATCATTCCCCATGATCAACTATTATTCTTTGATCATAGCTTTTTTCATAGCATTCTTTTCTTCATCTTGAGTTATCTCTCATACCCATGGTAGTCTTCATCCTTTGAGGTGGATCTACCACTCTTTGAAGCTCTTTCTTCTGTCATGGTGTCTCTGACCCTGGGAGCTTTAGATTCATGTTTATTGAATTGTCATCACTTGTTCTTCAGAGCAAGTCTCATCCTTCTTTTCTTGTAGGAGGTTGTACAGGACCTTTCAGAAACTTTTCTAGATGCCTTCCATCTCTACCGTGATATCATTGAGATTTGTGCACTAATCCAATATGTCAACAAAGAGGTTTCATTCTAGATAAGTAGCAATGGAGAGACATATAGCACCATGAGCTACTTGCTGATCACATGCATATTAGTAGTATACTGTCATTAATGAAAACAATCTATCATGCATAACACATCAACTAAATATAATCAAATGCATAACAAAACAATATCATGCAAAGACAATTGAATACTTATCTTTTATTCGTTTCATGGGTAGAATCCTTCTTGATCATTCTGCTTTATCATCTTCTTCATTCATGGAATCATCATTTCTTATCCAAATGATAAGATGAATAAGAGGTTCTTCAAGAATTGAGTTTTTTTCATATTCCTCGTCGCTTGAGGGATCTTCTTTGAATGGTGAGAGCTTGATCTTCAATTGCTCCCATCTTCTTCTTCTCTTCTTATGAGTTGAGCTTCTTCTTCTTCCCAAGGTCTGTTGAAAGTAATTACTTCCTTCTGGCATACATTCTTCACATGAATGAATCCCATGATCATGGTAGGCCATTCAAGGTGGCTATCACCACTTCTACATACTTCTTCTTCTATCGCTTCAAGTTGTTCTGCATTCTAGATCTTCACATTCTTCAACTGTATTCTCAAAGCCATCTTCTGATTTAAGTTCTTATCTTCAAATAGCTTGATCAAGGAATCAAACATATTCAATGTATTTAGGGAATACACTTGTGGTATATGTTGATCCGTGATTGAATCAACAATGATCTTCTTGGCCTTGATCAAGTTCTTCTTGTGTAAGTCTTTGAGGCTCATCTCCCTCTAGAACTGGAACCTCTCTACTCATGTAGGTGTCCAATTCATTTTCTTCAAAGAGATCAAATACTTCCATTCTTGGAAATTTTCAACTTCACCAAGATTATCATCAAGCTGATGTGATAGATCATTTTGAAATGAGAACCTCAAATGCAAATAGCAAAAGATTAGATCTTACCAATTTGAGGTGTCCGTCCTACTTCTGAAGCTGGTTGATATAGGGTTTGTTAGAGAAAACCTAATTTTTAAAACTTGGAATATTTCAGATATGATTGGATATAAATATATATCTCTTCAAATGGAGCTGTCCAATGTACTCATTTTCTGAAAACAGTGGAGGGAAGCTCCTGGAACAGGAAGCCCTAGTTTTCCAATTTCTTCTGCAGAAATGCTTGTTACTATTTTTATGCTATCTCTACAATTACTATTCCTATGTGTCTGAAATTTTGCATTAAGATAACTGCACATGTACCTGATCCAACACCATAGGTGTCATTATAATTGGTTTCACCAATTGGGATTTATGATCATTTTCCCAAGGTGACCTGTTACAGGACTGTTCAGAACAGTGAAGTTGTACGGCATGCCACGTGTCACTGGTTCATCTTAAGGTTCTGAAATTAAGACCACAAAAATTAAAGTCCATGATTTTTCTAGAACATTTTTAGGAATTCCATTTGGACCTTTGTAGCCCATGCTACAACAATTATCCCCAGGTGTCTTGTTTAGGGATGAATTCTAGAAGAGGATGGAACCCTAACTTGGAGGGATCATATCTCCCGGAATATAGCGAATCTGAGGATGCATTTCAGACACAGTGTAAACCCAGATTTTCTCTTCAGAATCTAGAATTTTCAACTCCTTATCCTTCACCAATCTCAAGATATAGCGAATGTACCAAAACATCGCAGTTTTAGTATTTAGGGTTTTTCTAGATCGGAGTCAAACTAGGGTTTGACTTTCCTAGAGTTTCACCCAACCAATTTTCTTGATCCAGGTCTCTAAAATTCGATTTTGATGAGGAGAAAAATATTATTCTGGGCTCACTCAAAAATTCTTCTTCTGTAGAAAGCTCTAATTTTCCGCACCAAAACGGAAAATGCTCGGAATCAAATTCTGCTTCGACAAAAATATGTGCCCTTTAATGGAGAGTTAGTCTAGCCTTCTTTTGCTAATTGATTATGGAGAGAGAGAAAAAAGGTAAGAAGCCCTAGCTTCTGTAGCTGCACAATGTCTTCCTTCAGGGTGGCTCTGATACCATGTTAAATTTACATATGCTTAGCTAAGACATTAGTATTTCATTTCATAGTCATAACAAAAGCATATAAATAGGATCACTGAAAGATAGACAAGCACAACCATACAAAAGGAACACAAGGATTTATCCTGGGAAAACCCTAAAGGGAAAAAACCAGAAAAAGCTTCCTCAATATAGATGTCCCAAAAAGATAAAATATAAAACCAGCAAGCAGATCAAATCCTGATCCTCCTCCTTCTCCAGCTACGTCTCTTCTCCACTAATGCACTACACAAGTGAGAGTGTGTATATGTCAAATCAGGAGCACCACACCTCTATTTATATTCATCCATTCACTTAACTTAACTCATCTGTTATGTAGGCTTGATTTAATCATGTAGGCTCAAGTTACACATGTAGGCTCAAGTAACCACATTGGGGTGCTAATGACCCACCTTTACAATTAGAGGGGACTGCCTCATGACTCTTATTAGTTCTTCCGATTAGGAGCATCGGGGTACAAATTAATACAAGTGATTCTCCTAGTAGGACCATCGGGGACCACAAAGAAATACATATAGAATATTCTTCGAAGTTACAATATTTCAACAAGCTGGACTCTGGTGGCCAACTATACATATGGATATAAGGAAGTACAGTCGTAACTATGATAAATGTCAAAGAAAAGGGAAACCATCACGATGTGATGAAATGCCACTTGCACCTCAAATTACACTGTAGGCCTTTGATAAATGGGAAGTGAATTTTGTTGTCCCTATTAGTCCATCAGGGAAATGGAATGGTGTGCGCTATATTATAACTACTATAGATTACTTCACAAGATGGCCAAAAGTGACACCTGTGAAATATTGCACCGTAGCAACTATGGTGAAGTTTCTTTTTGAAAATGTAGTAACAAGGTTTGGTTTCCCGAATATCCTTATCAGCGACCAAGGTACACATTTTGTAAATAAACTAACTATTGAATTGACTGCATAATTCCAAATCCAACATAAGAAGACAACTCCCTACCATCCTCAAGCAAATGGAACTGTTGATGCCTTCAACAAGATACTGAAGAATACCTTGACCAAGGTCTGTAATGTGCACAGAGATGATTGGGACCAGAAAGTCTTAGTAGTATTATGTGCTTACGAACAACATGCAAACAACTACCTGGATACACCCCTTACCATTTAGTCTATGGACAAGAAGTAGTTGTACCCATGGAGTACATTGTGCCGAGCCTACGAATTGTTGCACTAATAGAAATGACAGATACCGATGCCATAGAAGAAAGACTTGCACAATTGATTCAAATAGAAGAAGAATGCTTCATTGCGGGCTTCCATCAAAACATGGAAAAATAATGTAGAAAGCATGGCATGACTGCCACATCAAAACAAAATAGTTCAAGGTCAGGGGACTTGTTCTGATGTATGATAGCAAGTTCCTCAAGCACCTAGGTAAGCTCAAAATGCACTGTCTAGGCCCATATGTGATCGCACACATTACTAAAGTAGGTGCGATAAAACTACATAAGCTAGATGGAACACCAGTTGTTGGTATGATCAACAACAACCAATTAAAACCATACCGTGATGACTACGGTGTGACCCCATAGGACTGAAGCACGTAGCAAAAAAAAGGATCTAAAACGAGGAAGGCAATGAAAGTAGCATCTCTAGTGCAACCTGGCATGGAAAAAGAAAGTTGCATTGAATAATGGCACACTGTAAATCTGACAACAAGCTGAATAAGAGACAACTGGCGGTCAGTGGAATACAATTGGCGAACACCGATGGACCATTAAATGCACAACGATTCTAAAAGATTTGGCGCTCGCGATAGCTCAATATCATTTATTTGGAAAGTCTAAGGAGAATGGAGGCATGATTTTTGGTCCCATCTGCCATATTAACCATAACTGATCTGACAAGTACATAACTGAACCTAAGTGTGCGAGTAAAGATGACGAAAGACGAGCCCATGTGCTCCATTAGACGACCCATCACTGTGTCTAGTCACATCTTGTATGCTCAATCTCCTATAAATATCATTATCCTCTATCATGGTAACCTTTGCAATGCCTTGCAGAGCCAAGAGACCAGAGAGCCGAGCTAACTGAGCCAAGAAACCTTCAGAGTGAACCAAAACCATACCTCAGAGATGAATCCCATGTTTGTTGAGCTATCCAGTGACAATGAAGACTTGACTGTTTCACCAGCTTCACCCTACCCAATAGTAGAAGAAGTCCCTTACGTCCCTGCACCAACCCAGCCAGCTAAGAATATGAAGAAAATGAAAGCTGAATCAAAGGCACCAGAGAGGCTACTATGCCCTCCATTGGAAGGATCCTAGCTGATGTAGGTACTTGTAATCCGACCACTAATACACCTAGCCGGGGTACAAGTTTATGGGCCTGGAGGTATGTTGAGTATAGACCTCCTTACTTCCTCTACTCACCTAGAAAAGCTACCCAAATCCTGCAAAGCCGACCCGATTCCACCACCGCCACCACCACCGAAAACGCAATTGACTGATGAGGAAAAGAACTTGCTTCCCTCATATGTGTCACCTAGGGTCCTAGGCATAGTAAGAGTGAGAGTGGACATGCAGGACGACCTCAAATATCCCATCATTCTAGAAGGGGTCCCACTGACCTCTAATATCACCCCCAAACATCAGGAATTAAAGTTTGAAGACTACGACACCAGGATACCAGAGGATCTAGCAAGAAATCGATTAGTGGTCGTGGTGCCTAGTGTAGCGCCGAACACAGACCTAGTTTCTGTAATGGAATGGGCACAGGGATTAGAGAAATATGGCATCTTAAACCTACTCCTTATGCCTCATTTTGGGGTAACTACCCTGGTCGAGATGTATGCCAAGCAATTCCTAGTATGCTTCCATGGAGGTTACCTCTGGCTGGACAAGCCAATAGAGGTAATGGTCAAACTGGTCTCACACATCACGAATCTCCCGCGGTAAGGATTCAAATTGGCCCCATATCTACAAAGGGATAGAGAAAATTTGGAAAAGAATAACATGAAGGACAATTAACAACTTGTCCATAGCAGAAAGGGATACCTCATTAGCTCTATCAGTGACATTGCTGTAAGGTCCGCAACAAACAATTTATGCAATAAGGTGTTACACAAGATGAGGCCTACTGAATGCACTACCACAACATTATAGCTAGTAGAATAGTGCATGCAAGGAGTGTGTGTTAACTGTTCCTAGTTCCTATTGAATGAACTGCTGTATGACGCGGTTGATGCGCAATAACTTATCGCAGTGAAGTTCCACTACTCGTGGCTTCTAATTTTGATATATTTCATAGACTGGACTCCTCCACCATACTATCAACCCATGGACGTCCCAATGGAATTCCTTTGCGCAAAGTTCCTAAACCTTTCGGACCACAAAGACAACAAGTGCAAGACAAATACAAAGATTGAATTCTTTCTCCAAGGAGAAAGACTTAGACATATCATGTGCAAGAGGTATCGACTTAACCTACGATGGTGGTCAGGTATCCGTTCATTAACATCTAGGAGGGGCTACACAACATCATCTTGCATCTACACAATGACCCCAAGAAGTAGGAACTCTCAACTTTCTTCATCATTAGAGATGCAGATATCGAGAAGGAAATCAAATACTGGCCCAAAGAATGGATTGGCCAGCATGTGGAGGTATCTCAGGAACAACAAGTGCAGTAGGGGGTTCTGCAGCAGAACCCTCCCTAGGACCGCACTAATATCAACACCCAAGAGAATCAGGATGATTCCCAGGAAGAAAAAGAAGAATAAGAAGAAGAGGAAGAGCAAGCGTAAGACCCACCCAACAACAGCAATGAATACATCCCTACTGAGGAGGTGGTGCGTGTTGAAAGAAGTAGGAAAATAAAGGGAAAAGATCCCATGGAGGAATATGCGAAATCTTTGGGCATCCCACATAGGAAAAAGAAGAGGGCTAATTGACCCAAAGTCATTAGCATAGCAGAAGAGGATATGGATCTTCTTAGAGAGGTAATCGCTGAATTAGTTGAGTCTACTTTGGGTAATATCACATGCAGGAAAACCAATTGGATGGCTTCGCTCATTGCAAAATTTAACAACCTGGAATAGGTCGTCACAAAAGTGTGTGACATTTTGCAGGATGAAACCTATGATGTAGACCCAATAGAAACTTTGGAGACATCGGTGCTGCTCCCACCCTTAGGAGTAGAAATGCCTACGCAGGAATTTTCTACAGAAGAAAAGAGGCAAGTGTCCATAGCTTGGACACATTAACTTTGGATTTATCTAAGCTGACATTGCCACAAATATATTCCATTTAGCATTCCACAGCTAAAGAGGTAAGAATTCAAGAAAATGCGGTTTCATATTAGGTAGCCAAGGCAGCTAGGAAAGTGCAGAAGCACAAACATATCATCAAGCTGCAACAGCAAGACCTGGAAGCACAAGCGCAGAGGCATGATTCACTAAAAGAATCCATAAGGGAGGCAGTCATAGAGTTGTTAGAGGATGAGGAAGAACTTGTTCACAAGCTGAGGCGGTTATCCATAAGGGAGGCAGGTTCAAAAATTAAAGACCAACCAATAGCCGAGCATGCCCCTTGAAGTTATGCAACAAAGGAAATAATCGGCATATCAAGCTAGTGGCCGGCTTAGGGAAGTCAAAGAGGTCTACACAGAGGCCATGGAAACAATTGCCGCAGTATGGGAGTATCTCATCAAGGATGAGACTGTGGAGAAACTTTCTAAACAAGTGCAACAAGAAAAACTATAGGTAGTAGCAATAAAGGCATAAATTAAGAATCTTCCAATAAAAGAGAATATTTCCAGAGGCACTGAGCTCAAGTAGCTCCAAGATAAATTAAGAACCCTGTGTGAGCAGGAAAGAAAGTGCAACAAGGAGACGATTGAGAAACAAGTCGAAGATAAAAGGGTGGTAGGGCTAATTCATCTTGTCCATCATAGAATCCATGAGTTAACATAGGTAGTGGCAAATGCATCATTGGAACACCCTAGCTCTGACCAAGTGCAAGAAATAGAGCAACAAGTAGAAGAAGCTCATCAAGAGATAGAAAGGCTTACTCCCATTTTTGGCCAATTCCAGTAGAATCTTGGCAACACTGAGCAATATGAACTAGAAGATGCACTAGATGATGTGCAAGAAGAGGAGAAGGTGGCTAAAGAGGAGAAGGGAACTGAAGAGGAAGAGGAAGAGGAAAAGGATGAAGAAGAGGTAAAGGAAAATGAAGAGGAAAAGAACAATGAAGAGGACAAAGAATAACAACATGAAGAAGATCCAGATCAAATAGAAGAAAGACCTCTGGAAATAGAATCTTTAGATGATGTCGAAGAAGAAATTGTATAACTCTAAGCTTCATCATCTAAAATTTTTTCTAAGTATGGGATGAGCCTACGGCATAGGAAATATCGCCAAAAAAAAAAACACATGTAACAAAACGTGCAAATGAGGAAGTATGAGAAAGGTGCATGGAAAAAACAATTCAATTACAAAGAAGAGGCCACGCATGTTGCACCACCTCCTATCCCCATTGCTTTGTGGCTCGGGACAAGCCACATGTGAGTGTTGAGGGCTGGTTTGTTATATTTTTTTCATTTAAGCAATATGATCTTATAATATTAACTAAGATAATAACATGCACAACAATCAATCACAGGAGACAAGAGACACAAAGAATTTTCCTCGGGGAAACCATAAAGGAGAAAACCCTGCAACTTCCTCATAGATAGAATGAGCACCAATGGCAGTAGTAAAAACCAAAGATAGAAAAGATGATCTCCATATCTATTCTCTCTCTCTCACTCATGCCCCAGTGAGAGTGTGTGTGTGTGATAAATAGAGAGGATCACTCTCTATTTATTTTCTTTCGTTCACTTAAATTCCACTCCAATAAGTCAGCCTCACTTAAAAATTACTTACTAGGTCTGACATCTCTAGGAGAGTCTAATAACCCTAGTGCCCCACAACTGTGGGGAATTTTCCCTCCAATCAACAAGGAGTGTTAACCTTAACTCAAATGTGGGGACTATTGCCTCGATTTACAATGGAGGGTTAACCTCAATGACTCTAAATGACTTGTTTACATTATTGAATCTCCCAATCGGAAGATCGGGGCATGAAATGACTCAATTACATTACAGATGCTTCCTGAAATAAACATCGGGGTACAATACATAAGATATACAAGTGAATACATTCTGAAGTTACAAATACATCAACACTCCCTCTTAACTAGGAAGGTATTCTCTCGATACAATTTATCAGCACAAGTATTCTTCTGTGTATCATCTGGATCATCATCAAGTCATATTCATCAAGTCTAGATCATCACTAGATCTAGATCATCACTTGATCTAGAGCATCACTGGATCACCATCAAGTCTGGATCATCACTTGATCGTCATCAAAGCTGGATCATCACTGGATCATCATCAAAGGGAGATCATAACTGGATCATTATCAAAGCTAGATCGTCACTGGATTATCATCATCATCACTGCTTCTGCCATCTCAATCAACTAGTTCTATCTCTCAATTCTTCTCGTCATAGGAAGTTCTATAGAGCCAACCTTTTTTCATGCTAGTTGTAGGCCTAGCCTGCAGGTAGGTATTCATCTTCTTCAACACTTATATCTGACTGAGTCAGAAAGTCCCACCCAGCACTTACATCTGACCATGAGAGGAACACATCCACTATCATGTCAGAAAGGCATGCCCAACACTCACATCTGGCCATGGGAGGAACACATCCACCACCATGTCAGAAAGGCCCAACACTCAAATCCACTGGAATGATAGGACACGCCATCTATCATCCAAGGTAAGTCTTAGCAACTACATATACTAGCATAGAAGGACACACCCTCTACTATCCAAAGAAAGGAAAAACACTTATATCTAACCCAGTCAGAAAGGCTCAACACTTATATCTAACCTAGTCAGAAAGGATCAACACTTACATCCTCTGGCATACTAGGACACACCATCTACTATCCAAGGAAGGACTCAACACTTATATCTATTGGCATGGTAGGACACACCATCTACCATCCAGAGAAAGGCTTTGCACTTACATCCGTCGACATGATAGGGCACACCATCTATCATCTGAGGAAAGGCTCTACACTTACATCCGTCGACATTATAGGACACACCATCTATCATCCAGGGAAAGGCTTTCCACTTACATCTATCGTCATGATAGGACACACCATCTATCATCCATGGAAAGGATCTACACTTATATCTGATCATGTGGGAGCCAATCCCATAGTCATATCAGAATGGCTCTATACTTACATCTGATCATGTGGGAGCCAATCCCACAGTCATATCAGAATGGCTCTACACTTACATCTGATCATGTGGGAGCCAATCCCACAGTCATATCAGAATGGCTCTACACTTACATTTGATCATGTGGGAGACAATCCCATAGTCATATCAGAATGGCTCTGCACTTACATCTAATCATGTGGTAGCCAATCCCACAGTCATATCAGAATGAATCCGCACTTACATCTGATCATGTGGGAGCTAATCCCATAGTCATATTAGAATGGATCTACACTTACATCTGATCATGTGGGAGCCAATACCATAGTTGTATCAGAATGGCTCTGCACTTACATCTGACCATGGAAGGAACCAATCCTATTACCATGTCAGAAGGGCCAATGGACACATCAGTTCCCTTTGGAGGGAACCTTGATCTAGAGAACACCAAGCTTCTCCCTGAAGTACTCAAACTTCACTTTTGCCATTTCTAGAATAGAATCACATCAAGACTGATTACATCCAAGGATAACTTGCAAGCTTTTCCAGGATCGATTACATCCGAGGAAAACCTACAAGACCAATTACATCTGAGCAGCCTATGATATTCTCCAGGATTTATGCTCATACAACCTGTCTCACTGGATATGCTAGAACTCTCTCTTTCAAGAGATATTTATTTGGATCACATACTGGAGCTTCACTACTCCTCTCTTGGCTATACTCAGTGCCATGCAGAACTGCTTCCTGCTAAACCAAGAAGTTCTCTTCCTATCAATGGCATTGCCTTCCCAATCTGAATCCACATAACCCTCCAGGTTAATCTTCAAATTCGTATCATACTTAAGCCCATACTGAACTGTACCCTTCAGGTACCTCACTACATGCTTTGCAACCCTTAGGTGAACATGTCTCAATGTGTTCATAGAAAAGAAAATATCTGGTCTTGTATTCGTCAGGTACATCAAGGAACAAATCATCTGATGATACATCGTGGCATAAACCATCTCTAATGAAGCAACACTCAATAGATTTAGGTTCAATGCCATAGGTGTGGTCATGGCCTTGTATTCCATCAGCCTGAACCACTTTAGGATCTCTACTGCATACTTTCCTTGTCCCAGGGAGATTCTGCCACACCTCCATGCCTAGAAAGTAGTGCATCATATCCAAGTCCTTCATCTCGAACTCAGCAACAAGTCTCCTTCTTGGAACTTTAATGAGTTCCTCTTTTCTGTTAGGAATAAGTTATCAACATATTACATGAGCATCACTGGTCTTCTTCCTTCAACCTTGAAGCAAAGGCTGAAATCCACTTACCTCTTAGTAAATCCTAGGGTCATCAGTAATCTGTCCATCATGTCATACCATGTCAAACCCCAGGATCTTCTGTAGCCACTCTCTCTGAAGTGAAGCATCATTCTCCCTCTATCTTTCATACTCTATGCATTGAAACATTCTGTACTAGAGTGACAAGTAGCTTCCTTTGCTATGAATATTTTATGTATCCATCTAGGGTCACTAGATACCAAGATCCTCTATCCTGAAAGCGTTCTTCTCACACCCATCTGCGAGCTTGTCATCCTCTATAGGCTTTCATTTTCAACCTTGTAGCAAAGGTTAAGATCTTCATCACTCTAGGTGATCTTCAAGCTCCTTATGTATGTGTTATCCGATGGGTGCCTTCTAAGCTCGTACAAAGCCTTCTTTCATTTGCACATAGGATTCTACCTATCATGTGTCTTAACTTCTGGTGGCTGCAAATGTCTCTTCGTAGTCTATGCCTTCTCTCATGAGAATCCTCGTGCTATGAATCTTGCCTTGTATCCCACGATGTTTCCATCTACTACATGATGGAACTATGAACTTCCCTTCAGGTCTTGATACTACATCCTAGACATCATTCTTCATTTTGGATTATTAGAGTGAATCTTGAACTGTCGTCATTTGTTCTTCAGAACAAGTCTCATCCTTCTTTTTCTTGTAGGTGATTGTACACGATATTTCCTACAATTCAAATGCAGCAGTTGTATGATTAGAAACATTTCATAATGCATAATCATAATGGTAAATTCTTATGCATAAAGATATAATATGCAACTATTTTAGCCAATACAACATTCATCCATATCTCACAGAAAATTTCTAGATGCCTTCCATCTCTACCATGACAACATTGAGATTGTGCACTAATCAAATATGTCAGTAAAGAGGTTTCATTCTATATAAGTAGAAATGGAGAGTTGTATAGAACCATAAGTTACTTATCCATCACGTGTGTATTAGTAGTATACTGTCATTAATGCAAACATTCTACCATGTATAATACATCAATTGAATATAAAAAAATGCATAACAAAACAATATCATGAAATGACAATTGAATACTTAACTTTATTTGTTTCATGGGTAGAATCCTTCTTTCATCTTCATCATCTTCTTCATTGATAACAGCATCATTTATTATCCAAATTCTCAAAAATGGATAAGATGCTCTTCAAGAATTGAGTTCTTCATATTCCTCATCGCTTGTGAAATATTGATCTTCAGTTGCTCCTATCTTGTTTTCTCTTATTATGAGTCAAGCTTCTTCTTGTGTGTGCTCTTCTGAGAGTCTTGCTGAAAGTAATCACTTGCTTCTAGAACACATTCCTTGAATGAATGAATCCCATGATCATGGGAGGTTATTAAAGGTGGTTATCACAACTTCTACAATCTCCACTTCTTCTTCTACCACTTCAAATTGTTCTTTAATTTGAGAGACCCTTGTAAAGTATTACTGTATGGTCTCTGCATTATGGATCTTCACATTTTTCAACTATTTTCTCAAAGTCATCTTCCAATTTATGTTCTTCCCTTCAAACATCTTGGTTAATGAATCAAACATCTCCTTAGGTTTCTTTAGGGAAGACACTTGTGATATAAGGTGATTCATGATTGAATCAACAATGATCTTCTTGGCCTTGACCAAGTTCTTCTTGTGTAAGGCTTTAGCCTCTTCTCACTCTAGAATTCGAACCTCTCTACTTATGTAGGTGTCCAATTCATTTCCTTCAAGAACAAGTGAGATCCTATACTTCCATGATTGGAATTTTTCATCCTCGCCAAGCTTTTCATCAAGCTGGTGTGATCTGTCATCTTGAAATGAGAACCTCAACTGTAAATAGAAAAAGATTAGATCTTACCGATTTGAGGTGTCCATCCTGGTTCCAAAGCTAGCTGATCTAGGGTTTGTCAGAGAAACCCTAATTTTCAAAACTTGGAATCTTTTAGATCTGATTAGATAAAAATATAGACATATTCAAGGAGAGCTATCCAATGTACTCATTTTCTGAAAATAGTGGAGGGAATCTCCCGGAAAGAGAAGCCCTAGTTTACCAATTTCTTCTACATAAATGATTGATACTATTTCTACCATATCTCCTAAATTACTACTCCTTTGTGTCTAAAATTCTGTACTTAGGTAACCTCTTCTGTCCTTGTTCCAAAAACATAGGTTTCATCAGCATTGGATTCACCAATTGGGACTTATGAGCGTTTTCCCAACATGACCTGTTTCAGGAATGTTCAACATAGCGAAGTTATATGGACTTCCATGTGTCACTGTTTCATCTTTAGGGAATGAAACTTTTACCACAGAAATTAAAGTTTGTTCCCTTTCTGGGACATCTTGAGAAATTTGATTTGGACCTTCATAGATCGAAATATAACAATTCTTCCCAGGTGTCCAATTTGGGGAGGAATCTTGGGAGAGGCCGGAACCCTAACTTAGACGAATCGTATCTCCTAGAATATAATGATTCAGAGTCTGAAACTTGGATACAGTGTACATCAGGAATTTTTCTTTGTCCTTTGAAAGTTTTGGAACTTGCACCATCTCCAATCTCGAGATATATCGAATCTACCAAAACTATATGTTTCATTATTTTAGGGTTTTTCGGGCCCGAGGTCAAACTAGGGTTTGAATTTCCCATAGTTTTACCCAACCAAAACTATCAACCTGAGTCTCTAAAATTTGATTTTGATGAGGAGATAAATCCTATGCTGGGCTCACTCGAAAATTCCTCTTCTGTAAAAAGTCCTAATTTCCCCACCAAAAACTGAAAATGCCCGGAATCAAATTTTGCTTTGACAAAAAGATGCGCCCTTCAATGGAGAGTTAGCTTAGCCTTCTTTTTCCGATGGATTGTGGAGAGAGACCAAAAAATTAACAAGCCCTAGATTTTGTAGCTGCATAGTGTCTTCTTCTTAGGTTAGTTCTGATACGATGTTAGATTTTTTTCATTTAAGCAATATGATATTAGGATCTTAACTGAGAGAATAACATGCACAACAATCAATCATAAGAGGCAAGAGAAACAAAGAATTTTCCTTGGGGAAACCATAAAGGATAAAACTCCAAAAATTCCTCAGAGATAGAATGAGCACTAATGGAAACAATAAAACTCAAAGACAGAAAAGATGATCTCCATAGCTATTCTCTCTCTTGCTTGAGAGAGCTTCTCCTTTCTCACTCATGCACCCTAGTGAGTGAGTGTGTGTGTGATAAATAGAGAGGCTCACTCTCTATTTATATTCTCTCATTCACTTAAATTCCACTCCAACAAGTCGACCTCACTTAACAATTACTTACTAGGGCCGACATCTCTAGGAGATTCTAATAACCCTAGTGCCCCACAACTGCGGATACTTTGCCCTTCGATCAACAAGGAGGGTTAACCTTCACTCAAATGTGGGGACTATTTCCCTGAATTATAATGGAGGGTTTACCTCAATGACTTTACATGACCTTTTTACATTATTGAATCTCTTGATCGGAACATCGAGGCATGACATGACTCAATTACATTACAGATACTTCCCGGAATAAACATCAGGGTACAATACATAATATATAGAAGTGAATACATTCTGAAGATACAAATACATCAAAATTGTTGGGCCTGAGGAAAGAAAGCAAGAAATAAGCTCAAACAAATAAATGCACAAGAATCAATCCATCGCGCAAGCAAACAAGGAAATCTGCGCGGGCAAAGGAAATCTGCGCGGACAAAGGAAATTTGTGTGGATGAAGGAAACTGTGCAAATGAGGAAACTTGTGTAGAAGAAGGAATATGCACAAAAGATGTCACCTATGCAGAAGAAGGAAAATGCACAAAAGATGTCACCTGTGCAGAAAATGGAAACTGTGTGGAAGGAAAATGTCGTAGGGTAAAACAGTAGCACAAGTGCAGTTTAACAGCGGAAAGTGACATCATGATCGTGGGTGTTGAAGTTGGATTAAGTCAACTTATACCACATGAGTGACTGCATGCTATAATTAAGGCTGTTAGTGCCTTGTGTCAGGTAATGATCACCATAGTTGTATCCTGGGGGGTGGCTCATGGTGACAGATAACAGACTACCTGTATGTAGTCGACCATGCATGGTCATGTAAAATAGAATAAATAGAAGGGATTCAATAGTTAGAGGTTGGATTGTTGCTTTGATTTTCCTCTTTGGTAGCCTGTTAGATCACTGTTAGTTTATTTTTATTGGTTAGTAGAGGGGAGTTGGGAGAGCCTAGTGGTATATTAGTCAAAAGTCTGTAGGATGTAGTCGAAGGAAGTGCAGTAGAAGAGAAGCTCTGCTAAAGAGGTGCATATGCTAGAGAGGTCGATCCAAGCCGTGTGCGGATCAGTAGATGGTAGTATTATATTAGGAGAAATAAGAAAGAGATAATGAGAGCAAGAAAGAGTCTGAGTAGAAAGCTAAATCCAAGACAGTTTGGAGTCAAATGCAAGCTGAAGGTGCCATATATTTCTCATGCCAGATGAAGAGCACCTTGTGGTTTTTCTCGAATGGGTTTCCACGTGAACCCTCCTATGTGTTGATGATTTACTATGTATGTTTGTTTATGTTTATGATGCAAGTCCTATTATGGTTGAATGAATGTCGCATTGTCAATAAAATTCTAAATGCATGAATAGGTTATTATGCACAACTTTTGAGTATTAGTTATGTTTGCAACGCAATCATTGTTGTGTGTTTTTTGTATTGTACCTGTCTGATTAGCTTGTTGTTATATCCCTTTATGTTTGAAGTACTAAGGCTGAATATGTGTTGCATCGTTAGTAGTTAAGAAAGTATATGTGCGGTGCACGCTATAGTTTGATGTAAATGACTCCAACTTCATGACTTGGTCGAGCTCCTTGGCTACGCGCCAAGGGATGATAATCCCTCAACAAGCCGTGGAACATGGTTTCGATGGTTACTTATCGAAGATATATCTCAGGTGAGACTACACCTGCTTTGTGGGTGTTGCCGATGGGGCTTGCTTCGCCAGGCTGGTACCTTGGGTGTTTGTTAGGTTGATGGGCTACGCGGAACCTGGGTCATGTGAGCTAGGAAAAGTGGCCAACAATCTCCATTGCACCTTCAGACATGCAATCGCACTCTTTGAGAAAAATTATCTCATAGAGTGGCATCATAAATTTTTCACAGATGAGCTTGTAGAAACTGGAGTACTTGTGTGCCCACGGGCTTTGATAAGAAACGTAGAAGGGAGTCTTGGTGCAAGTCCAAGTACAATTTAGATTCAAGAACTAATGTGTGCATAAAATAAAATGAATCAAATAGGAGCTCATATAAAAATCTGACTTCCTTTGAGTCAAGCCTCCTAGTGCTGCAACTACACATAATGACAGGTTGTCTGCCACAATATCTACCGAATTAAAGATGGTGCCTTACATAGCCACATGGTAAATCAATGGGATCTAACTCATCTTGTAGAATTTCCAATTCACCTGGATGAATATTTTTTTTAACATCAGAGCTATGATCCTGTAGGGAGTGTGTAAACTGGAAGTTTCCTACTCACTAGTGGCTTTATGGTGTAGTTGCTTTCTTGTCACCATCATCTTCTTAGCACACTCAAAGAAATATAAATTTACATTTCTCACCCATTCATCAGTCATCAAAGTTTGGGGGGTGGGTATTTTGCAACCCTTGGTTATATATGGAGGATTGAAGGAAGAAAAAGGGTTTTCCTTCTGTGTTTGAAATAATCATAGTAGATGCATCTTTCTAAGGTAAGATCCATCTGATTACCTTGGAACAAGGGAAACACTTGAGGCATGTGGATACCTTTGTGATAGAGAATTTTCTTATGTTTACATACAAATTCATATCTTCTAATCCTGCATATGGAACAACTTGGTCCTTGATCATGTGATACATTTACCCCCATTGAAACTCCATTTCACCTCCTGTGACACCTTTCTTGTCTTTGTAAATGATTTCCATTCTAAGCAAAACCTCCAAATCTAAGTCCTCCTCAGTGACCTTTTCCTTATTCTTTCCATTATTCTTCAGCATATTGTGGTGTTAAGACTAAAATTGTAACATGACCACAACAAGAAAATGTCTTATCTAGACCAACATGCAATCTGATTAACATGAAATACATAACTAAAATGAGAAGCAAAGACATCAATGATAAGATTGCAAGGTATCAATGAAAATTTTAGATAAAAAATCATGGTCTCTTTCAAACATATAATATTACAGTCAATTTTCATTATGATGCATTTACCAGTTCATACATGTCCAATCAAAAGCAACTATGTGATGTAGAGAAATCACTCCCGCAGGTTGTCCAACCATTTTATACTTGCAACCAGGGTACATATGAGGTCAAAACATGGATGAAACTTATTAGTATAGGTGAAAATGTTGTTTTGAGATTTACCCCACTATTAATCTATCCATTTTGTGCTTCTAATCAAGATATAGGAGGACAATTAAATCCGTTTTTAAAACCTATAGATTTATTGCCTTATGTTTTTGCTTACGAGGTTTGCCAAGATTATTTATATTCATTAGGATTTAACACACACCATCCTGTTAAGAATTCCTTCCCTGAATTTCAAATAGAATGAAAACGATCAACAAGATGCAGTAAAAACCTTGTGAATTGAAACTAAGGGAACCTAGGGAAACTAGAAACCCTATCTCAGACCTAAATACCTGTAAAAGATTCTTAAACCATAAAAACAACTTTAAGGGGAAACATATGTAATAAAAAACCACCTAAAAGGAAACCCTAGGCCAATAATTCAAAAAGTGACTGAATCCTAAGTTCAAATCCATCATAAGTTTCACTATCGGTGCATATAACCGTAAACTGAACCAAGCACAAATGGGAAAATTCTGACCCATCGTAACTTTATCAAATCCATAGGTTTGATGGACCCATGCCTCCAGCTTGAAAGGTCAGCTCAAACGGAGTAGTGGAGGTGTAAATAAAAACCATCATGCCTAGGCTAGCAAGCTCGGTAAAAAAAAACTCAGCAAGGATAAGGGTTCTAATGCAACCTGGCTTGGAAAAACTTCTTGCAGTCACAGGTCAAAAATGAAAACCTTATGGAGTTGGGGTTGTATTTTTAAAACGCGATCATAGATAGTGAAAACAAAAAACCTAAAAATGTAAGCCTACATCCCAAAATGTTGTTCTTTCAAACCTCTTTTAACACAAAATAACATGAAGAACCTGGGAAATGTTGGCGAGGGTACAGGGCTTTCGTGCAACAATACACAGGCTCCAAGTGTGGACACTAAAAATGACTGGATGCGTCTAAAACATAGCAATTTTAATAGTCCATGAAACATCCTCGGGATTATATAAACAAATACTTTGAAACAACATTAAATGCGGTTGCTGGGGTAATAAACGTCGAGCTGGTGAAAATGTCGATTTGGTGCCCAAAACTTAAATTTTATCGGCAATGCATAACGAATCAGCATGAAACAACAAGTCATCTGCAATACTGTCAGCTCCACAATATTAGTTTTTCCGCAACTATCGGCAAACACTCAACAACTTCCTCCAAAACGCTTCGTCGGCACAACTCACAAATAGTTTCAATGACAAACATCTACTCCAAACTTCAAGTTTCACCACTCTAGTTAGATGAAAAACCTGAGTTCTTCCCAGACCATTGGAAAAAATTTATAGGGACTCCCCAAAAAAGGTCGTTGGAAACTCATAAAAAGATTCCCAAGAGAATTTGTCAAACGGACAAGATAAGTCTTTTCTAATAATGTCAGATTAAATGACGAGTCTAGCCGATAATATCAGTTAAACTTGGTAAGATCTTCCTCCAACTTTAAAATATTTCTCTGATGACAAACATCGGCAAGGGAAAGCAAGTATCACTGATAGTGTCAACTACAAAAAGTATGTTTCACTGACACTATTGGCATAAAACTTCAAGTGTTTTCGATAAAGACAAACAACATTGATTGAAGAAGAATTGAGCGTAAAAGTTGAGTTCTCCCGATAACGTTAATGCAAAAGTCTGAGTTTCATCGATGCTGTCGACCGAAACTCACCAAAAATTTCTAATGAAGACTTAAATCGTGGGCTAAAAATGGTTAAGAAACATTGGATGGAAAGGCCTAGTTCTTCTAACGTGTCGACGCAACTTGTCAATCTCTTCTAACACATCAGAAGAAAAAGATGAGTTTTAACTTAGTGAAAAACTTACTTCTATGGTTTTTTTCAGGGAAAAAACTAAGTCATGGAATGAAAAGTAAAGAACAAAATTAGTCTTAGGGAGGAGAATAGGGTAAATGGGGAATGGGAGAGCATAAGGGAGGTAGGGGATATATGGGAGGAAAGTGATGGCCATGAAGAGGGGACACCCTATTTTTTAAGGCCATGGTTTCAAAAAAAGTGTAATGTTAGCTCTTTTTTTTTTCTGATTTAGAGGCCAATATTAAGATTTTTCTACCTATGATACACATTGTTAAGTTCTTACTTTCAAACAAGTTATAATTTTAGCCTTTGAAAAAATGAATGTTCTAACAATAGCATTAGTTTTATATTTGAGGGCTTATTTTAAGGTTATTGTTAACAGCAATATGGGTTTTTAAGGAAATAATTTTATTTTTATCCTTAAAACAAAAAAGAGTGCTATTAGTAGCATCACTTTTCGATGTGAATATTGATTTTGGTGTTTTTGACAAATAAAATGGATTTTAGGGCTAGATTTCCCGTTGTGAGTATAGAGTTCTTAAATTGTTGTATAATGCATTACCGTCATAAAGCTGAATTCTATTAACATATGTAAAACTAAATTGAATAATTGGTTAAATGGCGATGAGAGGCTATGCATAAATGTGATGATGATATTTAATTTATATGTAAAAATGTTACTAGACCTAATTGTATTCATGTTACCATCACATTGTGTTACATGTACATTTTGGGAATAGTTTTCATTGGAAGGGTCGTCTTCCTTTTAATGAGTGATTTTCTTATTAATTTGGTGTGTTGGCATGCTAGACTAACCTTAGAGAACCTTATTTTGCTGTGAATTATTTAGAGTCAACCCTTCCCTTTGTTAGAATCTAGTGTACTTATCTCCAGTGGTGTGATTCGGGGTTTGATAAATTACAAATCTTCTTCCCTTCAATGATCTTCAATGTGTGTAAAAGAGTCCAAATTGTATATATCATTAGGAAAACCAAAAAATGTTTTATCTTTCCTCTTTAGCATTCAACCAAGTGTAATTGACAAGGAATGAGAATGGATTCCTACCAGCCCCGCCTCTATGATCCTCTACAACCTCTTCCATTTCTCTTCTTAGATCCATAGTCTTCTATTTGATAACTATGTTAGTCACTTGTAGGTCCAAAACTCAATTCCCCAAAAGAGAACACTAGTATAGAACTTCAAAGGAGCATTAATATAAAGAATGGTTTAAATGGTGGACAACATGAATGATGATACTACTCAAATGAGAGTGGAATGGTTGAATCAATACATTAAATCAAATTTGCATGGAGTAGGGTAAATATATGGTTCAAATTTCTATGTGGTTTAATTTCTCATGGGAATGGAATCTCTTACCCTTAAGATGTCTTGTACTCTACCAACACATATCCACCATGGGGTATTCACTTAGTGAAACCATGTCATAGAACCTACATTCATGGGATATCAAAGAATACCCCTAATTTCACTAGATATTGATAATTACTTACAAAAATCCTTTTGTTGATCCCACCTTCCAATACCTATTTCCAATTAAAAAAACCAAATTTTAACAATATATTCCTTATTTTTACTATAAGCCCCTTTTATACCCCCCAATACCTATAAACCCTACACACACTATTCCTTGCCCCTCACCACCTACAATATATTGACCTTATTTTTCACAATTAAAAACTCCCTTTATAAATGAGCGTAATAAATTATTGCTCAACAAGGTGAATCCCTACGATCTCCACATCCTCATAATATGGAAGATGGGATTCCCACCATTGGTTGTTTACGTTCAATCATCAAAGGTTAGTGTTTTAATAAATCATGTAATGAAAAGATCAATGTTGGAAAGATTAATAATATTGATAACTTCATTACAACCTTTTTTTCCCTCTTCCCTCTAGTAGTTCCCTTAGCATTGTCTACATCATAAAAAAAATATTTACATTATTTATCTAAAAAGATCTATTTTATCTAACTTCTTTTAAGTTTTAATATATATATATAATTTTAATATATTTAATAAATTTATTATAAAAATGAATATTATTTCTATATAAAGTTTCATATTAATTTTTTTTTTAATTTTTAGTTAATTTTATAAATTGATTATAAAATATGTATTGTTCAATTTTCTAATAATAATTTAATTTAAAGTTATAATTTAAGCAAACTTTATATCAAGTAAGTAAAGTGGTCGATGAACTTTAATAGGTACATTAGTCATTAGTTTTTTAAAGATGGTTGGTTAATAAACAAAGACTAAACATTAAACTAATTACAAAATAAACATTGAATTGATTAATATAACATAAAAAAAATATCTAATAGTAAAAAAACTATTATTGTTATCCTTTTATCTAACTACCACTTAAGTAAAGCTTATTTAAATCTGAATCAAGATGTGTTTAAGCAAAACAATATATGATGACGATGAAAGTAATCTTAGTTATACACTTTTTACACTTTGGTTAATCTTGTTGATCCACTCAATAAAGCTCGTAATACACTAACAACAACGACATTAAATTTATTAATGTGTTTGAATACGTCGATAGGCATAAATTTAAGGACATAATATAGAGAAAAACATTAATATAAAGGTATGTGCCTAATTTATGCCTATCGGCATATTCAGACACATTAATAAATTTAATGTGGTTGTTGCTAGTAACGAGTGAGCGCATCTAGACATATCTACAAAGTAGTAATAAAAATAATATTGTTTATTTAATTATGATATATAGAATAAATAATATAATTTAATTATTACGATATTATTTAATTAATTAAAACATTAAATAAAACATAATATAGGTAAAATATTCTTAATATGTTAAGCATACTTTATTATTTAATACCTTTACAAATAATTATTTAAATATCGATTTGTAATTAATTAAATGATATTATTTTATAAATCATATTCTTTAAATAATGTGTCTGAATATTACAATTAATAAGCCATATTAATTTATTAATATTGGATATAAATCTCATATAGCTTGGAGATCTTTATTAATATTAGGAAACAATTCATGTAATAATAATGTTTTTCTTATTTCTTATAATATATTATATTATTTTAGATGATAATAAAATAGTAATAATAATAGTTAGTTAAGTGTAATTAATGTTTAATTACATAATAATATTATTTAAGTATAATGATGATAATTTTTAATAATACTATATTATATTATTTTATTATATAAATATAGTTTTTAATTAAATTATTAATGTCAAACTACTCAAATATAGTATTTCATTAAAATATTTTTATTAAAATAATAATAAAATAATAACATTATTTTATGGAAAATAATAATATATAATTATAATATCGTATTATAATATGTTACTTAAGAAGAATGTATTTAATTCACATGTGATAAACTAACGTAATAACGTTATATCATCACAAATTCATAATGTAACCTATCCATAGTGTTCCATACCATATTATTAATGTACCAAGTCAACATATGTTCATTATGATTAGAATGAAGATGATGAACGTCATAATGCGACATAACCAATGTTTTTCTCTGTAGTATGTTTTGTGTCGCAAAACATACGAAGATGTGATATCAAACCCTTGCAAATTATGACAATGTAACATAGCCTTTGTTTAATTTCATAATGTGAAAAAGATATTGGGGAATGCAAGCATTCAAATAGTATGTATGTAATATCTCGAATTTTGACCTAACACTTATGGGCATAAGCCCCATTGCTTATGATGTTACTTTGATGTTTTAATTGGTATATTGGGCCTAAGACCCCACTGCATATGAACATGATGATTTGTTTGATATATTGGGTGTAATCCAATTTCATATGTTATATATATATGATTTCATGTGGTGGGCGTGGACCGTGAAGCCCATAATTGATGAGATGTTTTTTGTTGAGTGAGGAGCTCTGGAGCACATGGGTATTTGATGTCTGTATTGAGCAAGAATCTATAGAGAAGATTATTATTTATATTTCTGTTGGGAAAGAATCTCTGGAACACATGAGTTATGAAACATTTGTGTTGATCATGAAGCTCTGACGCACATGAAAAGATAAAATTGGAAGTGTTGGGGATAAGCCCTGGAGCCTTCCAAGTTGATGTTGAGCATAATATCAGGAACATTGGATCCTTGGCCATTGTATCCTACAAATACTTCCTAGAATTAGTGTTGAGTGAGGAGCTATGGAAATTGCACTAATTTTGTAACTCCCTATTTTTAGCATTGAGTATGGGATCTGGATAAGCACTAGGATTTACTGAAAAGAATTAAAATGTTGAGTGAAAATGACTCTGATAAAACATTGATCTCATCTTACTTATTTTTAAGTCATTAAATTAAATTTCAAATTGTTGTATCTCATCAATTACTGAATAACTACCATGTTATACGAGGGAGTCCAACATGCAAGGAGGTTTAGAGTTGCCTAACCTAGTTGACCTAACCCATACTTGAAGGAATTATTAAAGAAAGTGACTAAGGTAAAAGAAAAGTGTCATATGTTTAGGGATCATGCTATATGATACCTAAGGATAAAATGTTAACAAATGATATATATATAAATATATAAATTATACATGATATGTATAAAGTGTAAGCATAGTAATAATACTAGTAGCTATAAGTAATAAAGAACAAATCCAGATGTTATTATTATTACTAATGATAATTAAATATTAAAATTACCTAAAGTAAATGAAAATGTTTATTTCAAGAAATCAAATGATTCTTGATTTAACTACCCCTTTTCCCGAAAATTTTGTCTATAAAGACCAAAGCCAAAGAGAGACTTGGGGATATACCTTCCTACCTATCTATCTATCCATGTTTTAATGATTCCATAATTCTGCCTGATAATATTCAAGAGAGTTCTTGGAGAACAATTTTTCTAAGAGGAAAAAGGAAAACTGATACAAAACATGATATCCCAAATAAGGAATCCTTACCTTAGGAGCTCTAAGATACTTGCATGTTGGAACTAGCTCAGGTGGACCCATATTGAAACCAAGAACAGTTATGAGTCATGGTTGGATGGAACGTGGTAGTTCCCAAGTTATTCAGTTATCTTAATAGAGGTCAGATCTGTCTATGAATTTGCTAATGTTGGGTATTTGAATATGCCAAGGATTTTCACCCATAAAAATAGCTTCCACTTGAAGGTATGAGGTTCTTGATTTTCCCTTGCAAGTTACAGAGTTTTCTTATTAAATGAGTTTTAAATTATGAATGGAGAATTAGTATGTATCCTATACCTAGGTTATTTTATCTATTCAACAATGTTATTCTAGTTAGGAAAAAATATATCTTTTTCATATTTATTATGATATACTATCACCCTTAGTGTTATCTGTAGGAGAGTTTGGTTTCTATTTTTGTATTCATTTTATTTCATCAATTACAGGTTGGTTTCAGACTTCTCTAATATAGGTAATTCTCTGAATAGAGTCCAAAGTTTCTAGTGAGTTAGATTTCCTATTTATTATTTCAAGTTTAAAACATAAAAATAATACCAGAGATTTTGTACATAAATCTCATTAACCCTAACTGATAGAATTTATAAACCAAAGAAATATTTACAAACTAAACTATATATCTCCTCTCTGCTGGCAGATTTCATATTGCCAGTAGGATTGTATATAAAATTACAACCTAAACATCATCGATGAAACTTATTATATAAAAAAAACCTAAGTTAAACATGGTTAATCTATTTTGAAAACATACCAAATATCTTAACCAACTCTAAATAAATAATTTACACTTTATGACATTTCATACATAGTATGCCCACCATCAAGACCTATCTCGGTATGAAGGCATGATTTTTTTTAAACGATAATCATATTATCTACCATCACACTAAGAATAAAACATAACCTAATAAAAAATGCATGATCAAAATCATATCCATTAAAAGGTTTCAGGATCGAATCCTATTGGCACATATGCCAAAACAAAAATCCACACACACAACTTTAATCCCACGCTTCCTAGGATAGAATCCTATGGGATGATGGATTAAAAACAAAGGTTACATCAAAAACATGATAGGAATCTAAACTTGTAGGGTTCTATTTGCAATATTTATCAACGATGTAATAATTTACAAATTTCCCACATAATCTATGCTAATGAAATTAAAATGCAAGAAGAATTAAACATAACCAAAATTATTGCCTTATCAACATTCCACAGTAATATAAAAAAAATATACATGCTACATTCATTATCGAGGCTCGCGGTTGAGAATTAAAGAAAACCCATTAACATAATCCAAATAAGAACTCTACTGCCTACTCTATGACAACCATGGAATTTACATTTTTCACCATAGTAAGCTAAGCTTACGGCTGTGTCTATACTAAAACACGGGTAAGTAAATAACATCATAAATCACCATTAAATAACAATTTCACATAAGAAATTACACTGTCTCGAATTGGCAAGAGTTCCATACCAGCAATGGCACGTCTATAAGCTAAACTAATCTTTTAAAAACAATACACATAACCTCCATTTAAATACCAAAACAAGAGTTACTATATAGACATGAAAATAAATAGGGGCATATCCTTTCCAAGCTAGTGATAGTAACAATAAACCCCAGCTGTGAGTGCATACATTTATACCCTCTATAAATTACAAATAAAAAGCTACACAATCACGATTCAAACAAAGGCACCATTGCAAGCAATGGTACTGCCACAACTTAAAGACCCATCATTAAAACTAAAACGCAGAAGTTTTCCTTAACCATCAAAACTATACATTAAGATACCAACCCAAAATACATTACAAAGCTGAATCGTGACAGTCATGTCCCAAAGGCTCCAAACTCAAACATCGTAAACCCCATACTTTCATACATATCTATGGATGCCCTTTAATTAAAAAACATAGAATTACACAGTCGAAACCATTAGAAACCAAATCATTCACCATTACAACATTGAGCTCAAATCTCTATTAAAAATCATCTATATGAAGAGGTAACAAGTTCAACTTGTTGGTACAGGGCTTACCCATGAAGGGTATTTAATTAACAACCTGGTAGTCACCACAACCCACGCAATAGATTATTTGTCACTTGGAAACAAAGGAACAAAGAGCGTTAGAAGTATGCCAATACTCAATCTGAAACAACAATGTAATAATGTTGCAAACCCAAGTGAAGAGAATACCTTCCCAAGGTGTAGATGCGAACCAGATGTCCATGCATTGACAAAACTAGAGAGCCAAACAGAGCATAACCACAATAGTGAAAATGAATCGTTCATCCACGACAGATGAAGCTTAGGGTTGAGATTACCCCATCCCTAGGAGCATTTATTCTGCCACCGTGTCCATCACCAACAATGTGATTTTTCCCTCATTCCTATAGTTTCAAAACCCCAAACATGACTTAGTATTGGAAATTCCTTATGCATCGAATCCCCCATCATTAGCCTCATTGACTTAGGATAGGTTAAGATTCATGGCATATGGAATATTCCATATATAGCCCCTCATACATATATCTTATGGCATATCGACTTTAAATACATTTTGGCTAAGTCTTATGAATTGAGCCTTTAAACCTTGGGCATAAAAACATTCCAATCATGTGTGATAAATACTAAGAATAGGAACAATTTGATTAAGTCTTAAACCACATTAATAATGTTAACCAATTAGACATAGGTCTAATAAAATTACTGTATCTGGAACGTTTAAGAGTTTTCAATGATATAGTATATTTCTATTTTATTTCTGTTAAGGATACATAGGAGAAATGTGCATGCTGTGAAAGTTAGTAACTAGCTAGATTAGGGTAAATTAGTAGAGAAATTTCTAAGTTAATTAATGGATAGAAAGAAAATACCTAAACTGCATTTTTCCACACCTTTTGCAAGGTAGTACTCTAGTACAGTAGGTTAGTTTATTTTCAAGAAGTGGATTTAATTAAAGTATGTATGCAAATGCAAATGGTTATTTTTCTACATGATGTTTGTATAAATTGTTTATAGGATGTCTGTTGTTTTTGTATTATTTACTTAAAGTACTTAAACAAATTAGATAAAAACAGAGGACAAAGCCTAGGTATTACACACTGGTATGTGTAACTTTATATACCGTAAAACTAGAAAAGAATTCTATATTGTAAAACCTAATATGCTTTCCTAAATAGTTATTATACAAAATAGTAAATTATCTAGATTTACTTAGCAAAATAGTAAACCAAGTTAAATATTTACACAGTTAGTTCACCTATGTGAAAAATGTAAACTAGGGTTAACTGAAATGAAAGAATAGCTCTATAAACTTTAAAGAAGAATTAGGGCTTGTAAAAGAAATGTTATTCTATAACAAAATAAAATCATAATTTATAAATATCAAAATCTAGCAGTATAATCCAAAAAGTACAGAAGATAGGTAAATTTATTTAATAATATAGTTTCTCTGATCTATTTCCAGAAATTAATTTCTACATCAACAATTATGTTACTATCGAAACATTCCACTATTAAAATATTCTCAAATCATAATTCTTCTAAAGAGAAAACAAAATTAATTAATAATCTACTTAACACTAATCCATCGAAAGGTAAATAACATTAAAATTAGCTAACATAAAAACAATATATAAATATTAACCAAATTGAGATACTGTTAATTCAGCTTTAAGCTATACGAATTCTTTTAATATCAAAAACAAAATTGAATGACATAGTCTTGCATTACATCCTTTTACATCACCATTCAAGGCTTAAAATCCTGAATAAAAGTATTTTAAATACAAACAGAGTTCACTTAAACAAAACAATTGTTTTCACTACAAAATCCCTTCTAAAAAGAAGTTCCGCAAGAACAACCATTAGGGATTTTAAACCCTAAACAATTCCTCACGTAACGAACCAATGGCATGTTCAGATAAAATTCATAGCTTTAAACTAGTACCAAACAACATCACTCTAATTCAACCGTGGCTGAAAAGGCTAAAAAAATAATTCATTAAGTCACTGCTATGAAAGCCCCAATTTTATTTCTCTACAAAACAACCATCAAGGCTTGAAAGACAAAAAGGGTATCTAATAGCCATGGTCGAACAAGTAACCACAACACATGGCAGTATCATCATAATCCACCATAGGTGCAGGAGAACCTCAGGTGAAACTGAGGCTTACCGGGTTGGGCACCATCATGGAAGCTCTGTTGGTGGAGTTTAACAAAATCGAGCCATCATTGGAGAGCCTGCACAAAATCAAAATAAACACAATTGTTAATTACATTTTTTTTACAAATTATAAACTTATTATTGTGTATAAGAGTTTTAAATAAATTCAATTCTTACCTAAAGGAATGACGCAGCTGTTTGGAAGTTGCAAGCTAACCCTATCCTCCCTCGTTAGTTCCACGAGCTAAAATGGAACACTACCAAAAAGAAAATGCAGTTCGCAGTGCTTAGGTGTGAAGTCCCAAGCCACGACGAGGTAAGGACCAAAACCTCGATAGGAAAAAAAATAGTAAACAAGAACCTAGTTCACTCTACCCAAATGACTCTCTTCACACTGGTTATGGATAAAAGCACTCACAGAGTGCCAAACTCACTTAGTAAAATGATGGTGAAGACAACTAAACCATCAACAATCATTTTGACAGTCAAAACCACCTTACGACAGCAGCAAGCTCCATGCTCATTTTCTTACTGCATGAGAACTTGAAATACAAACCCACAGAGGAGGTCAGTATGGCTTATGGAAGGCCTGTGTGCAAAACAATGGAGGTTTGACAACAAGCCTAGAGGCCATGAGCTCGCAGCTCAATGACTCCACAGTAGAGACTAAACACAAAGTAATTTTTTAGGGTTTGGATCAAGCTTATATGGCAACACGAGGTCAAAAAAACCTAGTCATTTGAACACCAACCACGTGTCCACCAAATTTATTTGCAAATTATGGGTTTCATGCTATAGTTCGAAAGTCTCATTTTAACCTACACAAATCATTGGTTTAAAAGTCAAAACCTTATGATATCATTGCTTAGTATCAATATCCTCGTTTTTGTTTTCTTGTTTACACAAACCAAAGACTTTGTGTTTGAGAGGAAATTCTTATACACTAGGGTTTTTATACATAAATATAAACTCAAACTTTTGCATATCTATGTTTCCTCATTTTAAATTATGTTAACTATTGATTTAGTAAAATACAAACAATGGAGGAAGAACCAACTTTTTATAGAAATGCTTAACCCTAAAGACTTTTAAGCTAGGATTTAGTCTAAACGTGGTTTTAAAAATTACAATATGTGAATTGTAAGAAAAAACTCATATAAAAAGGGATTTCATATGCAAGCAAATTAAATACTAATACTTGATTAAGGAGAATCATTAACATAGAATGATTGAAGTTTGGAAAGAACTCAAATAAATATAAAAAGTACCTTATACCGAACACTAACGATAAATATGTAGTTTTATTCGCAAGTATGTTTAACATATCTTTTAGCTTTTAGACTTCTTAGGTTACTGTGCTCTTAATGGCAGAAGTAGATCTGTCCATAAGATGCACCATCTAACAATGGAAATACAAGTCTATAATTGAAAACGCAAAGAGAAAGGTTAATTGAACAAAGAATATGGTAGTAAGCATAAATGAACTAAACCAATTCTATTACAATAGTGTTTTTACAAACATTTATGCAAGTTTCTATCAATAAAAATATCAACAATACCTCTTACAAGATCAAGCTACAAAACAAACAATTTAACCAGTATTTTATCCTATGCTAGTTGAGTGATATTATCGATCTTGAATTACTGATAACAAACTTCTTACTTGTATAGAACCTGTAACAGAAGCATCACCTCAATATGTTAGCTGTAAGCTAAGTAAGCCCCGATCTCAACTAAGGTCTCTCCTACTTGTCAAAACACAGTAAAAACACATTTAGTATAAGGTTTAGATATAGTTTTCTTTCGTGTCCTTTTAAAAACATAAACTGTTGAATTTAATATCCGTAACATAGTACTTCAAATATAATCAAATAAATTATATAGAACTAAATAATTACAATGCTCTATTCTAAATACTACTGTTTGAGTAACTATTAGCAGTTATTGGTTCTTAGGCAGTGACATCTTTAAACATTTTATGTTACATGAAAAATTTTAAATTTTTATGAATTTTTGGGTTATTACATGTGGTATGAGAGCACAAGGTTCAGACACAAGGCCTGAATGCGGCTCAACTTGCATAAATAAACAGTGAAATTTGAAACATGCATACTGATTTTTACCTTTCTTTTGAAATATACTTCCAGAGAATTTTTCTAAGTTAACTACAGGTATGGAAAGATTGGAAGAATATGCGGATGAGGAGTCTCCGTTTACTGAACGAAGTAATTCTAAAAGAGAACCCATACAAGAATAAATAACTAATAACTCTTTTGAATTATTACAAACAGTCAAGGAACTAAGAACAGAGATGGAAATAGTCAAAAAAGAAAATGAGAGAATTCTGAGAGCTCAAGAGGAGCTAAATCATATTTTAATGGAAAGATTTCAGAATGAGGAAAAAGATAAACGAACAGATTCTGAAGATATGCTTCATCAACATAAAAATAAAAAGTATAAATAGTTTAAAATCCAAAGTAGCTCATCTTCTGAGGTTTATGGCAATCCACATAAAAATAATTATCAATATACTAGTGATAGTAGCAAAGATAATCATCGTACGAGAAAGAGAAAATTTAAACCTTACAAAGAAATATCTGGAGAATTTAAGAAAATAAATCCACCAACCTTTAGTGGTGAAACTGAGAAGGGAGAAGAAGATGAATCATGGATTTCTGGGATGAAGAAATATTTTCAAATTTATAATTATTCTAATAAACTGAAAGCCAGAATGGATATTTATAACCTCACTGGGAAGGCAGATATTTGGTGGTAAGACCTAAAAAGAGTAAAAGGCATTAGAGAGAAAAACATTAACTCGAGTACGTTTATGAAATATTTAAAGAAGAAAAGTTTGTCTGAACAGTACTATGAGGAGCGGGCTAAGGAATTTTGTGAATTAAAACTGGGAACAACGAACATGAAAGAGCTAAACAGTAAATTTCTATGTCTTCTTAGATATGTGCCTTACATTGTGGACGATAAGCCTAAAATACAGTTGTTTCTAAACTGCTTACCCTTTCATATAAAAGACAGAATTGAATATGACAATCCAAAAACTTTAGAAGAAGCACTAAGAAAGGTGAATTTCTGTTATGAACAAAATCGCAAAAGGGAAAGTATGACAAACTGGAAGGATAAAAGAACTAATAATTTTGAACAGAGGAAGAAAGGTTTTGTACCTAACCGAAATTTGAAGAATAATAACACATGAAATTTTCCTAATAAAAATTTGCAAGGGAACAAAGGTAATTCACAGAGAAACCCAAATGGTCAAAAAAATAAAGAATCTGTTAATAATCACAGTAACTATACCAAGAATTTTGAACGAAAGGAGCCAGTAAAGTGTTGGGAATGTAATGGTCCTCTTTATGTATCAGTTTTCCCCAACTGGAAGAAGATGGTTAGCAACATACATACGATACAGGAGGATATGACTGTCAGTGATCTAGCAAGGACAATGCCCAAGATCAATGCAGAACTAGAGAACAGGCAGGAGGATTATCAAACTTCCATGGTGGAAGTGGAAGGTAAGCTGAATCAAATATCTATATCTATTTTAATTGATATAGGGGCTATATTAAGTTATATTTCTCCTGATTTAGTAGAAAAATGTAAGTTACCAATAGAAAATTTTGCAAATTCTTGGTCAGTCCAGCTAGCTACTAGTGCAAAAGGAAAGGTGATCAGCTTTATTAAGAATTGTATTGAAAAAATGGATTAGTTTGAAACCTCTTTTAAGATTAATGTATTACCTTTAGGTTCTTATGATATGTTAATTGGTATGGATTGGTTAGAACAGCATAGGGTAGTCCTGAATTGTTTTGATAAAACCTTTTACTTGCATAAATAACGATGGAGAAATAGTAAATGTAAAAGGAATCCCTAGGAAAACAACTATAAGACAAATCTGTGTTGTGCAACTTAAGAGAGTTGTTCGGAAGGGCTGTAAAGCCTTTGCTGTAACAGTAATTAATGAAGAAAATACTAATAATGAAGATAAATTAAAACTGGAAGATATTCCAATCCTGAGGGAGTATTCGGATGTATTTCTGGAAGAAATCCCAGGACTGCCTCCGAAGCGGGAGTTAGACTTCACTATTGAGTTGGTACCTAGTGCAGTGCCTAGCTCAAAATCCCCTTATCGAATGAATATATTGGAATTAAATGAATTAAAGTTGCAGTTAAAAGAACTTATTGATAAAAATTATATCAGACTAAGCGTGTCTCCATGGGGAGCACCTGTTATTTTTGTTAAAAAGAAGGACGAAACTTTACGATTATGTATAGATTACCCAACTAAATAAAATGACTATCAAAAATATATATATGTTACCCCGCATAGATGATCTGTTTGATCAGCTACGTGGAGCAACTATTTTCTTGAAGATTGATTTACAATCTGGTTACCACCAGGTCTGAATCAAAGACAAAGACATCTTTAAAACAACTTTTAGGACTAGGTATGGTCATTACGATTTTTTTGTTATGCCATTTGGGCTTACTAATGCCCTGGCTATTTTCATGTGTCTAATGAATAATGTAATGCATAAATACCTTGATAAATTTGTGGTCATATTCATTGATGACATATTAATTTACTCAAAGTCTAAAGAATAACATAAAGAGCATTTAAATATTGTCTTACAAGAGTTACGAGAACATCAAATCTATGCAAAATTTAGTAAATGTGATTTCTTTAAGCACAAAATACAGTATCTGGGTCATGTAGTGACTAAAGAAGGATTTTTTGTTGATCCCGGAAAGATAAAGGAAATCAAAGAATAGCCAGTCCCAAATGGCGTAACTAATGTACGATCATTCATGGGGATTACTGGCTGTTATCAAATATTTATCAAAGTGTTTTCAAGAATTGCAAATCCCATAAATTCTTTACAGAAGAAAGGGAATAAATTCGAGTGGAATCAAAAGTGTGAAGATAGTTTTAAAAAAGTTAAAAACCTTATCAACCCCTGCACCAATATCAAGAATTGCTGACCCTAATAAAGATTTTATAGTATGTACCTACACATGCAATGATGGTTTAGGTGGAGTTTTAACTCAGGAAGGACACGTCATTTCTTATGAGTCTAGGAAGATGAAAATTCATGCGAAAAATTATGCGACCTATGACTTAGAACTGGCTGCTGTCATACATGCCTTAAAAATGTGGCATCATCATTTAATAATAATAAAGTTTATATTAATGTCAGATAATAAAGGGTTAAAATATGTGTTGGATCAACCAAACTTAAACGCTAGGCAAGCTAGGTGGATAGCTTTCGTTAGCGAGTACGATTTTGAAATCCAACATATTAAAGGAAAAGAAAATAAGGTTGTTGATGCTTTTAGCATAAATGCAAAACTGAATTTTGCAGCAGCAATCAGCACATATAAGACAAATTTAGAAGAACAGCTAGAAGAACGAATAAGACAAGATGAAAATTATTGAAAATTACAAGCAAAGGTAAGAGAAAATTTAATTGAAAGTTTAAGTATAGGGTATAGTTTAAACAAAAAAAGATTATTATTATATAAATATAGACTATACGTACCTAATGTACCTAAGATTAAGTTGTTGATTTTAAACGAAATTCATAAGACTCCTTATTCAAGACATCCTGGTTATCAGAAAAGTATAACCATGCTAAGAAATGATTATTTCTATCCAAACATGAAAAATGAATTGGTAGAATACATTGCTAAGTGCTTTGAATGTCAGCAAGTAAAGAATGAATTCCAGCATCCAGCTGGTTTACTTCAACCATTACCTATTCCTAGCTGGAAGTGGGAGATAATCAACCTTGATTTTATCACAGCACTACCTAGAAATCAAAACTTGAATGACTCAATAATGGTATTTGTCGATAAATTAAGCAAGGAAACTCATTTTATACCTATAAAAAATACTTATAAATCTGAAAATATTGCTGATGTATTCCTAAAACAAATTTTCTGTTTACATGGAATCCCGAAAGTAATAATTTCAGACGGAGATCCTAAGTTTACAGGTAAATTTTGGAAGTGTTTGTTTAAAGGACTAAATACTACATTAAATTTCAGTACCTCTTTCCATCCTCTACATATGGACAGACTAAGAGAGTTAATCGGGTATTGGAAGATCTGCTCAGAATGTATGTAAAAGAACAACCATGTTAATGGGAAGATTACATACACTTGGTAGAGTTTGCTCACAATAATCACTACCAAGCCTCAGCAAGATATAATCCTTTTGAAATTTCGTATGGAAGGAAGTGCAATACTCCCATCTCATGGAATAATCTAGTTGAGAGGTTAGTATTAGGACCTGAATTATTAAAAGAGATAGATTTAATTGTAAAACAGGTGCAAGGTAACTTGAAAGTTGCGCAAGATCGACAAAAAAGTCAAGCAGATCTTAAACGAACTCAAAAGGAGTTCCAGGTAGGTGAACATGTCTTTATTAAAGTGAGACCTAAAAATAGTTCTTTGAGGTTAGGAATTTGTGCTAAGTTAGCACACCGATATCGCGAACCTTCTGAAATACTATCTAGAATAGGACATGTAGCATACCAGTTAGCTTTACCACCAAACTTAAAGGTTCACAATGTTTTTCATATTTCTGTGTTAAAAAAATATGTACACGATGCTACTCATGTTATTAACTGGAATGATGTGCAGGTGGAGCCCGAAGGAGATTTTCTGGTGGAATCGGATTGTATCTTTGAAATGAGGGAGATCTTTCATCGGAATCGCACCATTGGTTAGGTGAAGGTGCAATGGAAGCACCTTAGTCCAGAAGAATCCACCTGGGAATTGGAAAGTCATATGCGAGATGCATATCCAATTCTATTTTAGGGAAATTCTGAGGAAGAAGAATAAATAACATCGAGGACGATGTTATAAATTAAGGGGGTGTGTATGTCACATGCCCCAATTTTCAAAACACTTTTATGTGTTAAGAAACACTATGTTACATTTTATGTAAAGTTTGTAATTAATGACTAAGTGGGGTCAAGGATAATTTAATGTAATTTTAGAATATTTTATTAATAAGTAAATGAAAGATGAGAAAATAGCTTAGGGAAGTTGTTAAATGAGTGTTTACTGGTCACTTGATGGAGGAGGCTAGGTTGAGAGAATATTGGCATGTGGCATCATCCTCAAACTACTTCTAGTTATTGCAGGTGGCAACTTCCCAATTTTTGTGGTCAATATTCCCCAAGAAAGTGGAACAAGAGAAGGTAGCTCATTAAGTAAAAATTGACCCAAAATACCTAGGCATGCTAATAAAACTTCCCATTGAAGACAATTGAGGATGCTCATTCTAGATTTGTGATCATTCTGAGTGAACGAAGTGCACAAGTGAATTCGATGGAGGGGACGAGCTAAAGTAAGTTTCAGTGGATAAGTGCTGAAGACCTGAACTAGTGCAGCTATTCTAAGTTGAGTTCATACTATTGTAAGCAGAACTGAGTTACTGCTGAACACTCAGTGGAGTTGCAGAGGATTTCTAGACTACATATTTCACCCAGTACTTCTACCAGGTGGACCAGGAGACAAGCTTGGGGGTCCTAAGAATTGCATTCCATCTCTTCTCCATGAGTTGGTTGGGAGGAACAGGTTTCTTAAGCAGTTGTCACCCCATCTATACTACATGTTCTACTTGTTTAGTTCAGTCATTTAATTATTACTGTATCTGGAAATTTTAAGAGTTTTCAATGATATAGTATATTTCTATTTTATTTCTGTTAAGGATACATAAGATAAATGTGCATGCTATGAACATTAGTAACTAGCTATATTAGGGTAAATTAGTAGAGAAATTTCTGATTTAATTAATGGATATAAAGAAAATACCTAAACTGTATTGTTTGACACCTTTTGCAAGGTAGTACTCTAGTACAGTAGGTTAGTTTATTTCCAAGAAGTGGATTTAATTAAAGTATGTATGCAGATGCAAATGGTTTTTTTCTACGGGATGTTTGTATAAATTGTTTATAGGATTTCTATTGTATCTGTATTATTTACTTAAAGTACTTAAACAAATTAGATAAAAATAGAGGACAGAGGCTAGGTATTACACACTGGTATGTGTAACTTTATACATCGTAAAACTAGAAAAGAATTCTATACTGTAAAACCTAATATGATTTCCTAAATAGTTATTATAGAAAACAATAAATTATTTATATTTACTTAGCAACACAGTAAACCATGTTAAAATTTAAACAATTAGTTCACCTATGTGAAAAATGTAAAATAGGGTTAACTGAAATGAAAGACTAGCTCTGTAAACTTTAAAGAAGAATTAGGGTTTGTAAAATAACTATTCTTTTATAATAAAATAAAATCATAATTTATAAATATCAAAATCTAGCAGTATAATCCAAAAAGTACAAAAGATAGGTAAAATTTATTTAATAATATCATTTCTTTGATCTATTTCCATAAATTCATTTCTACATCAACAATTATGTTACTATTGAAACATTCCACTATCAAAAGATTCTCAAATCATAATTCTTCTGAAGAGAAAAAAAAATTAATTAATAATCTACTTAACCCTAATCCATTGAAAGGTAAATAACATTAAAAACATCTAACATAAAAACAATATATAAATATTTACTAAACTGAGATATTGTTAATTCAGATTTAAGATGTATGAATTCTTTTAATATCAAAAACAAAACTGAACAGACATAGTCTCTCATTACAGCCTTTTACATCACCATTCAAGGCTTAAAATACTGAATAAAAGTATTTTAAATACAAAGAGAGTTCACTTAAACAAAACAACTATTTAACCTACAAAATCCCTTCTAAAAAGAAGTTCCACAAGAAAAGCCATTAGGTATTTTTAAAGCCTAAACAAATCCTCACGTAACGACCCAGTGGCCTGTTCAAATAAAAGTCACAGCTTTAAACCAGTACCAAACAACATCACTCTAATTCAACCATGGCCGAAAAGGCTCAAAAATTAATTCATTAAGTCATGACTATGAAAGCCCCAATTTTATTTCTCTACAAAACAACCATTAAGGCTTGAAAGGAAAACAAGGTATCTAATAGCCATGGCCGAACAAGTAACCACAACACATGGAATTGTCATCATAATCCACCATACAACTCATGCAGGAGAACCTCAGGTGAAACTGAGGCTTACAAAGGTGGACACCATCATGGAAGCTCTATTAGTGGAGTTTAACAAAATCAAGCCATCGTTGGAGAGCCTACACAAAATCAAAAGAAACACGATTGTTAATTACATGTTTTTCACAAATTATAAATGTATTATTGTGCAGAAGAGTTTTAAATAAATTTAGTTCTTACCCAAAGGAATGGCGCAACTGTTTGGAAGTTCCAAGCTAACCCTACCGTCCCTCGTTAGTTCCACAAGCTGAAATGGAACACTGCCAAAAAGAAAATGCAGTTCGTAGTGTTCAGGTTTGAAGTCCCAATCCACAATGAGGTAAGGACCAAACCCTCAATAGGAAAACAAACAATAAACAAGAACCTAGTTCACTCTACCCAAACAAATCTCTTCACAGTGGTTATGGATAAAATCACTCACAGAGTGCCAAACTCACTTAGTAAAATGATGGTGAAAACAACTAAACAATCAACCTTTTGACAGTCAAAACCACTTTACGACATCAGTAAGATCCCTGCTCATTTTCTTACTGCACTAGAAATTGAAGGACAAACCTACAGAGGAGCTCGGCATGGCTTATGGAAGGCCTATGTGCAAAACAATGGAGGTTTGACAACAAGCCTGGTGGCCACAAGCTCGCAGCACATGGTTTAGACACTACGCCTGAATGCGCCTCAACTTGCATAAATAAACAGTGAAATTTAAAACATGCATACTAATTGTTACCTTTGTTTTGAAATATACTTCTAGACAATTTTTCTAAGTTAACTACAGGTATGGAAAGATTTCAAGAATATGGGGATGAGGAGTGTCCATTTACTGAATGAAGTAATTCTAAAAGAGAACCCATACAAGAAGAAATAACTAATAACTCTTCTGAATTATTGCAAACAGTCAAGGAACTAAGAACAGAGATGGAAATAGTAAAAAAGGAAAATGAGAGAATTCTGAGAGCTTAAGAGGAGCTAAATCAAATTTTAATGGAAAAATTTCAGAATGAGTAAAAAGATAAACGAACAGAGTCTAAAGATATGCTTCATAAACATAAAAATAAAAAGTATAAATAGTTTAAAATTGAAAGTAGCTCATCTTCTAAGGTTTATGGCAATCCACATAAAAAGAATTAGAAATATACTAGTGATAGTAGTGAAGATAATCATTGTACGAGAAAGAGAAAACTTAAACCTTACGAATAAATCTCTGGAGAATTTAAGAAAATAAATCCACCAACCTTTAATGGTGAAACTAAGAAGGGAGAAGAAGGTGAATCATGGTTGTCCGTGATGAAAAAATATTTTCAAATTTCTAATTATTCTAATGAACTGAAAGCCAGAATGGATATTTATAACCTCACTAGGAAGGCAGATATTTGGTGGTAGGACCTAAACAGAGGAAAAGTCATTAGGGAGAAAAACATTAACTGGAGTACGTTTATGAAATATTTTAAGAAGAATTTTTTGTCTGAACAGTACTACGAGGAGAGGGCTAAGGAATTTTATGAATTAAAACTGGTAACAATGAACATGAAAGAGCTAAACAGTAAATTCCTAAGTCTACTTAGATATGTGCCTTACATTGTGCACGAGAATCCTAAGGTACAGTGGTTTCTAAGATGCTTACCCTTTTATATAAAACACAGAATTGAATATGACAATCCAAAAACTTTAGAAGAAGCAATGAGAAAGGAGAATTTATGTTATGAATAGAATCACAAAAAGGAAAGTATGACAAACTGGAAGGCTAAAAGAACTAATAATTTTGAACTGAGGAAGAAAGGTTTTGTACCTAACTGAAATTTGAAGGATAATAACACATGAAATTTTCCTAATAAAATTTTCCAAGGGAACAAAGGTAATTCACAGATAAACCCAAATGGTCAAAAAAATAAAGAATCTGTTAATAATCACAGTAACTATACCAAGAATTTTGAACGAAAGGAACCAGTAAAGTGTTGGGAATGTAATGGTCCTCATTATGCATCAGTTTTCCCCAACCAGAAGAATACGGTTAGCAACATACATACGATACAGGATCAGATGACTGTCGGTGATCTAGAAAGGGCAATGCCCAGGATCAATGCAGCACTGGAGAACACGCAGGCAGATTCTCAAACTTCCATGGTGGAAGTGGAAGGTAAGCTGAATCAAATACCTATATCTTTTTAATTGATCCAGGGGCTAGCTTAAGTTATATTTCTCCTGATTTAGTAGAAAAATGTAAGTTATCAGTAGAAAATTTTGCAAAGTCTTGGTTAGTCCATCTAGCTACTGGTGCAAAAATAAATGTGATCAGCTTTGTTAAGAATTGTATTGTAAAACTGGATCAATTTGAAACCTATTTTAAGCTTAATGTATTAACTTTAGGTTCTTATGATACGTTAATTGGTATGGATTGGTTAGAACAGCATAGGGTAGTCCTGAACTATTTTGATAAAACATTTACTTGCGTAAATAATGATGGAGAAACTATAAATGTAAAAGGAATCCCTAAGAAAATAGCTATAAGACAGATCTCTGCTTTGCAACTTAAGAGAGTTGTTTGGAAGGGATGTAAATCCTTTACTATAACAGTAATTAATGAAGAAAATAGTAATAACAGAGATAAATTAAAACTGGAATATATTCTCATCACCAAATTTAGCTTAACCTCCAAATTCTATGCTAAAATTGTCTCCCTGTAAATTTTCCTCTGCAAGTGTCAGTCTACAACGGCCTTCCTGCAATTGGGTTGTGGGATGCAAGATTCGGGATGCCAAATTCCCAAAGTTTCTTCCCTGAAACTTTAGTTTCAAAAAGGCCTTCCTGAAATCGGGTTGCGGGATGCCAAATTCCAAATATGCTCCCCCACAAATTCCCTCACGCAAATCTTTTTCCACAATTTTTCCCACCATTAGATCTTTTCATTGTGGCCTTCACCATAGCCATCGAGTTTCATTTTTATGTAGATCACCAAAACCTTGGAGGATCCATTATCTCCCTCACAACTCCAGTTGTGGACTCCTCCTAGACTGTTAAATCTACATCTGCGGATCCAATCTCCACCGTCCATTTTCTGTAAAAACTCGTTAAGTCAGAAAACTTGTGTTCTGCATGGATTTTATCAAAGAATTGATAAATATATATTTCATCCTCTTCAATCCATCCGCCTAGTCCTCCTATGCATCCATATACCCTATCCTTCAACGATTCCAACAAAATCCAACTCTCAAACAAAAAATTGCAGATAAATCTATAAATATTCATGAAAACGCCGAATCCAACTCTTTATCTGTGCCTTATTGAGGTAAGGATGACAAGATTCTAATAATATCCTCCTCTATATCAGTATTATGGTCAGAATCATGAAGAGTATACATTTCCTCATCATCATTCTCTTGTATTGAATGGTCATTCAAAGGCATATTCATTGTTGGATCAGGAGAAGAGGAATCAATTTGATAAGGAAAATCGTCAGTTATCTCATTATGTTTATTCTAATCATCTTCATCATATTGATCCTCAACAACACAATAATCATTTTGTTGCATGGATTCATCAAAGTTCTTACCCCATTATTTTCTTAATAACTTGGTGAACATGTCGTATCAAGTGATGGATTCTGGTGCTAACGGATATAACCAAAAATTGGCATTTCCTCCTAAATATTCCCCTAGGGCTTGCATATAGACAAATTCATCCTCAACACGATATCTTCCATATAATACCAAACAACATCCAGGTGTTTTCATTTGATTCGATCGCATTTGCATAGAAATGAGGAAACCCTTCACCCTATCCTTTTGGCATAGGATGAGGTGCCCCGATAATTTCAGAGAAGTCAAATGGAGAAGGTGGTGTAGGGGGGTCTTCGACCGAAACCAACCCAACCAGCACCTCTAGGATCTTCAGGGTCCTATACTTGGCAGGATCACCAAATTTATCTTAATCTCCAAATTCTATGCTAAAATTGTCTCCCCATAAATTTTCCTCCACAAGCGTTGTTCTGTAATGGCCTTCCCACAATCGAGTTGCGGGACGTGGGATTAAGGATGCCAAATTCCTAAATTTTCTCCCCAAAAACTTTCGTTCTGAAAATTCCTTCCTGAAAATGGATTGCAAGATGCGGGATGCCAAATTCCAAAGGTGCTCCCTTGCAAATTCCCTCCCGCAAATCTTTTTCCGCAATTTTTCCTACCGTTAGATTTTTTCGTTGTGGCCTTCACCATAGTCATCGATTTGAATTTTTATGTAGATCGCCCAGGCCTTAGTGGATCTGTTATCTCCCTCACAACTCCAGTTGTGGACTCCTATTGAACCCTTAGATCTACATCTGCGGATCCAATCTCCACCGTTCATTTTCTGCAAAAACTCGTTGAGTCAGAAAATTTGTGTTATGCATGGATTTGATCAAAGAATTGATAAATATGGATTTCATCCTCTTTGATCCATCAGTCTAGTCCTCCTATGAATGCATCTACGCTATCCTTCAATGATTCCAACAAAATAAAACTCTTGAACCAACAATTGCAGAGAAATCTATAAATATTCATGAAAACGTCGAAATCGCTCTGCACAGCTACACTACTCAAATTAATGCATACATCTATAGTAACAACACTCACAACACATGGCTAACTCATATTATGGAAATCAAATAAAATATGCACAACTCTTGGCCCACTTTCATCCTCTTCAAATTTTTACAAGTTGGTACAGACACAGATCTGGCTGCCTCTCTACAAAACGCAGTTTTCTTCTGAAAGATGGAACCCTTGCAACCTCTACAACCTATCTATTTAATATACACTACTACCCCTCTACTGAGTTGGTTCTGTAACAAATTTACAAAGCATGATGTAAAAATGTCTCTGTCTAAACAAACGGTTCAACGACTGATCTCCACATAGGGAGTAACGACTTGCTATTATTTCTACAGCTCTAACAACATACGACTAAGAAAAATGACTTATCACTATCTAGAATATTCATAAAACATAGGTTATTTACAATGTAATAGTCTAGGTACTATTAAATCAAAATGTGTAGACCCCTTCCTAGGTATGATCTAGCATTAAACTTGGAATTTGAAATGGAGAGCAGGATGCTCCTGCATCAGACTCCCCAAGACAAATAAATATGACCTCCAGGTCATAGTCTTCCAGTTGCAATACACCTAGATCCCAAACTTTGTTTTGTAGTTGTTGTTGTTCATTAATCATGTAATGAACTTCCCAGCCTTCCACAATCATCCAAATAAATTCCTGTGCCTCATTATTACCGTTTCTCTTACATCTCTACATGAGATGCCATATCTCATCTATCTCCTCATTTAGCCTGCTTCTTTGTTGAAACATCTATCTCCTCATCTAGATGCCCTTCTCCTTTGCGACTTCCACTTTTTCAAAAGTATAGAGAACTTCCAAAGCTTTCTCCCTCTGTTGTAAAATAGGTTTACTGCTGCTACTCCCCTCATCATCATCAGCCCAATATTGAGCTGCCATATTTCCCTTCAAGACAATTTCTTCCTATGTATTTTCCTTTATCCAATGAAAGGAAATTTGATTTCCCCCAAGAAATTTTGCTTCCTCATCCACCATTATAGCTATCCACTTGCATAATACCTATAATAAAGTCAGTAAATAGATATGTAAAACATAGACACTCCATATGTCCATATTTTTACCTTCACCTTCACTCTCTTCAACTATTGGACAATATTCAGCAATTGTCCCTCTGTGCCAACTGTGCAACCTGCAATTAAACACATATTGTCAGTTTGAAAAACATAAGGCACTTCAGCCTCAATTGATTCCTTCTCTTCCATTCTTCCATGTTGATTTATTTATGTGAAACAACCTTTGAAATCCTCAATGGACTTCTCATCAACATCCTCATTCTCCTATGTATACTAATATGAACACCTTGCCATGTCCAAGATTTTAACAACAAACTCAGTATCAACATCCTCTTTCTCTTCTGCAAGGTACGCACCTTGCTCAGGTCCACACATCACATGAACTCCCTCATGCTTAGCTGCCTTGAGCCTTTCCTCTTTCTTCACCCAAACACTATGCTTGTGCTTGAAATCCCTAGCACATAACCTATTTACAAGCCATTGCACCTTTTTATTCAACCTCCATACATAATACTGACCTCATGTAGCTTCCTCATGCAACAGTTCAGTCACCTTACTAATCCTTTCCTTCAGCTCAACAACCTCTTTGTCAAATTTTCTTTGACTCATCCTCTTGACACCATTTTCTCTAGCATCTTCCCTTGTTCTATTATGGTTTCCTCTTGAACCCTTTATATGACTTTCAGTAGCCACCTTCCATACCACCTCCATGAGCTTTCCCATACCCACGATGAAATGCAAATAAGCCTACCCTCTCAACACCTCATCAAGATTCCTCCTACTTGACTATTGACATTTTCTTGGTTCTCACACAAAACCTTTGAGTACTCCCTATGCTCTCTACAGGATTGAGATTTGCATTCATTTCCTACAACACTCTGCTATGAGGTTTCCCATACCACAATGCCCTTCTTAACTCCTCTGGTCAGAAATCAGCATTTTTTTCTCATCCTGCAAATTAATATTGCAAGCCTCCTCTCCATAGTGTGCAAATATTTGTGCACCCGCTCTGATACCAAAAATGGTGTAGGGGGGTTAGACCAAAACCAACCCAACCAGAACCTCCAGGATCTTCAGTGTCCTACACTTGGCAGTATCACCAAATTTAGCTTAATCATCAAATTCTATGATAAAATTGTCTCCCCACAATTTTTCCTCCACATGCGTCATTCTGCAACGGCCTTCCTGCAATCGGGTTGTGGGATGGGGGATTCGGGATGCCAACTTCCCAAAGTTGCTCCCCCAAAAATTTCATTCCGAAATGTCCTTCACGAAATTGGGTTGCAGGATGTGAGATGCGGGGTTCCAACTTCCAAAGATGCACCCCACAACTTTCCTCCCACAAATCATTTTCCGCAATTTTTCCCACCATTAGATCTTTTCATTGTAGCTTTCACCATAGTTGTCGATTTACCTTTTTATGTAGATCACCTACACCTTGGCATATCATTTATCTCCCTTGCAACTCTAGTTGTGGATTCATCCTCGACCCCCAGATCTACATCTATGGAGCCAATCTCCATCGTCTATTTTCTACAAAATCTTGTTTAGTCAGAAAACTTGTGTTCTGCATGGATTTTATCAAAGAATTGATCAATATTGCTTTCATCCTTTTCAATCCATAAGTATAGTCCTCCTATGCATGCATCTACCCTATCCTTCAATGATTCCAACAAAATCCAACTCTTAAACCAATAATTTCAGAGAAATCTACAAATATTCATGAAAACACCGAAATCGCTTTGCACAGCTACACTACTCAAATTAATGCATACATCTAGACTAACAGCACTCACAACACATGGCAAACTCTTATTATGGAAATAAAAGAAAGTACACACAACTCTTGGCCCACTTTCAGCGTCCTCAAATATTTACAATTCGGTACAAACACAAGTCTGGTCACCTCTCTGCAAAACGCAGTTTTCTTCTGAAAGATGGAACCCTTGCAACCTCTATAACCTAGCTAGTTAATATACTTTGCTACCCCTCTACTAAGTCGTTCTTGTAATAAATTTACAAAGCATGATGTAAAAACATCTCTTTCTAAACAAACGGTTTAGTGGCTGATCTCCACGCAGGGAGTCATGACTCGCTATTATTCCTATAGCTCTAACAGCCTATGACTAAGTAGAATGACTCGTCACTATCTAGAATATTCATAAAACATAGGTTATTTACAATGTAATAGTCTAGGGACTATTAAATCAAAATATGTAGACCCCTTCATAGGCTTGATCTATCATTGAACTTGGAATTTGAAATGGAGAGCAAGATGCTCCTACATCAGAAGGTTTAGCTTGTTTCCTAACAATTATTTTTATTTAAATTTGGGTATTTAATAGGATTAAAGGGACCATTCACTTGATGCTTACTCACTGATCCACTAGGGATGATTGGGAAATATTTATTGTGTGGGTGAGGGAATTGGTGGGTATCATAAATATTGCGATAACTAGATTCATACCCATAATCATGCCCAACATCATCCTCATACCCATAATATGACCTCCATCTATCCCTTTTGTCATATTACTTTTTAATATTAATTACTATTTCAATACATTTTTTTGGGTTTGTGAAAATTCGAGGAGAAATTATGAATTCATTATGATTTATGTGTTGGGTTCGTTTCTCGGTGGAGTTGCATTGTGGAGTCTCTAAGTGAACGAATTGTCATGTTCACCAATGGATAATGTCCTAGGAGAGATACATATAACACAATGATTGTGTAGAATTAAATAGCTGAAATACAACCATTGGATTTTAAAACCAGATGTAATTTGAATGAATATAAATAGTAAAACCATTCACATACACTAGAGGTATGTAAAATGAACCAAGGTAAGCCTCTACTTCCCCAGCAACGACGCCAAAATTGTTATCAAGAATCTTGTAGTTGCCCCTTGATATGATCCTATTCAGGACAACAGAGGAAAGACAACTAAATTCATGACCTATGATATCCAATACTTTTGAAAATAACTTAGATGTCACACCAATCAAGGATATCAACACTTCAGACTCGGTGAAAATACAGATCCCAAGGGGCGTCCCTATGACCATGAAACCCTAAAATAAATAAAATGAGTAGATCACCGAGGGAAACTTGGTGGAATATCTTAGTAGGATGGTTAATTAGACTTTAGAATAATTACCAAGAGATTTCAAGCATCCAGGTGAAAAGCCCAAATTTTACCGTAGGGTTTTATGCAAAACATTGGGATCTAGGGAAAAATGTTGAAATTGGATACTCAAATTGATTTTTGGATGTAATATTAGGAAAGTCAAATAAAAAACAACAATACCCATTTTGTGGTTTCTGAAATACCCACTCCTCCCAAGGAGGGTGTTTCCCCCTAGGAAGCAAACAAGTGCTTAGGATGGGAAAATGGAGTTCAATGATGATGAAAATTTAAACTTAGAGGTTTTATGTTTATTACAAAGTGGGTTTTAATTTTATATCTTTTCGCAAGATAGAACCTATGGATCTACAAAATAAAGGTTTTAAGATTATGAAATTTATGGGCAACGCATGCAGAAAATAAAAAAAGAAATTACCTATGAGATGTATATGAATCTTGTAGATGAATTTAGAAGTGATGAATAATGACACTTTCCTGTCAAAATGTATTATATCGGAGAATATCGTGTTGTAATTGAGCAACAGATAGTCACCCTAGTGCCTCCATCAACTTGCCAGATCATAGAAACATCAAATGATAAGAAAAGAAAACGAGATCTACAAAATAAGGAAAACATTGGAAGTAAGAAATAATTAAGAAAGAAGAACTTTCTGGTTTGGACATCCAAGATATAGGACGATGGTGAGTTCCCCCACAAAAGCGTCCTCTCTCTCTCTCCTAGTGTGCCTCCTTTCCTGCAGAAGATGTGGGCAAAGGAAAAATATGAAAGATGTATTATGAATGAGACTCAGTATAGAAAAGTATCAATTTTAGTCATCAGATCATCAAATCATGCAGAAGATACACAGAAGAATAATCCCAGACAAAATTCTCTTTATTCAAGTTTCGGTGCCAAAGATCATGAATACAATGGGGGGGTCACCTCTCTTAAATAGCTTGAGAGAGATGTAAAACCTACCTTACTTTTACATCCAACGGTTGAGATTAAAACATCATCCACGGTGGAGATCAAAAATACATAATCAACACATGGATCAAGTGACTGAGTCAAAGAGGGGGCGCACTTTACTCAAGGATGCCTATCCTAAGTGAAAGTCAAAATATAACACCAGATGTGAATTGATATTACATAGGATTGGGTCACTAGGGGATTAATTCACCCTAGGCCCCTTTACAACTTCATAACACATGATATAATAATGAAATGCATCAATATCCAAGTAGAGGGGGCACCCCTTGGGGGCCTTTCCTCACTAGCTGAGCCAAGATAAAATAATCCAAACATCTGGTGACTAAAAACTACTAGAATATTTTTCAGTATGCTGAAACAAATCATCTATCAAAATTCCAAGCCATTTCATTGACCAAGGCGGCCAAATCAATTTTTTTTCAGTGATTTCTCTAGTTCATTTTTTGTTGGTACAACCTCTGGAAAATGATAAATCCACCATAACTATGTCCAAGGTGAAAACTGACTCCTCTATATGATATGGAGACATAGAAGAATGGTATAAGTGACCAATCATACCCCCTGGAACACTTCTCTACTCTAGGATAACTCATCATACTGCCGTCTGTAATAAAATTTGATCATTTGACCAATAATAAAGTAATAATAATAACTTTTCAAGAGAACTCGGGCCGCACTCTTGAAACTAAAACTGCAGTAATGGTCATGGGCATGTCTAGAACAAATATACACCATTTTTCATTTTGATTCACTGCCTTGGGAACCATGCTTAACTTGGTCAACTAGGTTGACCAGGTCAAAGTACTCAAATTAAAGGTGAGAAACTGTATCCATATTATCCTGTAGGAATCTAGGGTAAGAAATGCTCCATTAATGTATATCAAAACTAGCTTGAATCAGTTATTCATAATCATGGTGACCAATAATAATAATAATAGCAAGATGTACCTGTCCTTCTAAACAATCTTGGAGATTTCTGGAAGTCTACTTCTCCATGCCATACTTACAAAGGGTAAACAATATACTATTGCAAGGTGAGGATGGACAACAAAGGCAGAGGAAAAAGGGAGATGACTTTGGACTAATTTTGACTTTGTGATATATCTAAATAATGACAAGTACACACAACCAAAGTTACATATGCATGGTGATGTTGAGGCCTGGAAATTCGCAGGCAACAACAACAAGGGATTCTCCCCAGTCAATGTTCCCAACTAGCCCGTGACTGTTTGGTGTAGGGAATCCGTCCAGTTTACAGTCCAGCTACGGTAGGTCAAGTAACACAAAAACAAAGGCTTTACTGGTTGCGGCCCAGCCCACCGTGTATTTTGTATTTTTTGACTTAATGTATGAGATGCATGTGCCTAACTAAATGCAAGGTGATAAGGATGCAGGGAGAAATCACAATGTGATGCACAGGTTCTTACCTCTCGTCTTAGCACTCGCAAGCATCTAAATCACATAAACGACAGGAAATTAAAACTAAATACCTAACCTATCCCTAGGGAGCAAGATTATCATTCATTGGTGTGTAATGTATTTTGTACATGCATTACGAAAAGTTACAGGTAGCTGATACTTCTTTCAATACACATGCACGGTTAGAGATATTTCAACAACCAGATAGCCGATTGTCTATGAACAACATTTATTACTCACAGTGGAAAACATCACAAAATGTACTGAAGAACATTCAAACAAGAACATAGGTTCAGGAAATCAGAATGCTCTCACAGTTAATGAAACATAGCTGAAAACGAAATATTTCCCCTTCAGCATTCTTCATTTAATCGCATTGATACATTCCACATTTGTGTTTTCTCCAACAAGAAATATTTGCAGTGTATGATTGTAAAACGAAATAGTTCCTCTTACAAGCAAATGGTTTACAAGTTTTTTCCACGGAAAATGCCCTTTCTAAGTTCTATCTTTACAATATTTAAACTACAACGGCAGACTGTTTGGGCTCCCCCCAAATGTGTGACTTTCCAGTCCCTTGAATGTTTCAGATCCTTCTTTTTTGTCTTTTCTGCGCTCCTATTGGTTTCGGCTTTACCTCTATTGAACGGTTCGCCTCCCTTCGTGCCGCACCAGTTTGACCGATCTCCGGAACTCACCTGCAATCAAACGACGAGCATCATTCGTTGGAAACGCATTTAGACCGTAGCAGCAAATTATACTGATGGGAACGGCTAATCCGCAGGAAATGATCAGGTGTACCACCGTTATTTTACAAATGTGGACACCACTACCTCGTCCTACTATGGGATCGGAAAAAAAACACCAATGACGGAAATCGGGAGGATACTGACATCGGAAGCAAAAGCACTACCCAGCCGCAACGGCGGAAGAGGAAAATCTATAGGCATGAGGCGGTAGGCGGGAAAAACTTGATCGGAGATCGGAGGACTTTGACATCGGAATCCAAATGACTTCCACAGCTGCAACGACGGAAAATAAATGACTACGGGCAAGTGATTACAGATCTAACATGCATCGGCAGTCAAAACGCTTCATGCTTCGGGTGAAGAAGTGATTTGGGAGCCGCAACCATTAGAGGAAATTTGGGGTCTAAAATGGGCCTTATAAGAAAACATGCCAAAATAAGTTTTTGTGAGATGGAATTCAAGAACCAATAGAATTTCAATAAAATAAGTCAACCATAATGGTTGAATTGACATATTTGTCATTAAAAAAAACTACTTTTTTTGTTCGTATTTTCGACATATCTCATTGTGTTTTTACTCAAATTTCGATCGGGAGAGCTTGTTGGATGCGGAATTTGATTCCGCATCCAACGAGTACCTACACTGCATACTTTTGATGGACCCCGCTACCCCAAAAACAAGAAATACCTGAAAAATGTGATGATGACATCATCATCACATTTTTTCAGGTATTTCTTGTTTTT